>JAXGGA010006286.1:0-70982 GCA_038373865.1 Uloborus plumipes
AAATTGGCGACTTTTTAAATAGCGCCAAGAACCTTCAATAATTGAAATTTTCCAAGGTACGTTGCTACGCAACTATTTTTGTTTTCGAGAGTAGAAAAAATTATTTGCGTATGATAAGTACCTGATTAAATATGTTTCCTTCTTAGAGAAACATATTATTGCATGACAGTACTCAAATGCTACCATATTTTTTAAGGTGTTTGCTTTTTCATGTTTTTGTAATAAACAAAATTGTTCCTTTGTTCTCTTTTGGCTTATTTTTATAGCATACTTTTAAAAAACTACAGTTGAATTATAACTAAAATTGAATATTCTTTCTGCGATATCAATTCATTACCAAATGACCTTTTACTTTTATACCACGGGCAAAGCCGTGCGGGTACCGCTAGTATATATATATATATATGCATATTAAATACAACTGACAAATTGCAAGTAATGGTTGAGAAGGAAGACCATCAATATTGCAAGTACCATATAACAAGTTATTTAAAAGGACGGAAGAAGAGGATCAACAGTTTCTTGCTGACTCTTCAAATCCGCCTTCGACGCTGGCAGTTGACTTTCAAATGCATGTCCTAGTTTAATTCACTATCATGTCACTTGCGAGAGCATCTTCGAAACTGCTAGTACTGGAGACACATATTGATTCACTTACCTTTACAAACTAAAACATATTTAAAGCCTGATTTCTCTGCATGCATATGTCCATGTCCGAAGTGTGATAATATCTTTGCTCTAAGCCCGGTATTGTCAACATCATTAGCAGATTTATTTTCGATTGATAAATTGTGTTGTAGCATAAGTCTTCTATTCCTTCAGAATATTTTAGTAGAACGAATATTCTGAAAATTGGATACTTATCTCCTTTGTTAACTCTAAGATTTTGCGAGTAAGAAATTACTCGGTGTAGGGCAATTAATTCAATTCGTGAATAAATATTTTCCTCAGAACAATCATTTGCTGTCCTTCATGAGTGATAAAGTTTTACAAGTAAAGTTTTACGAATGCAAGTACGGTGGTACTTGCACTCTTGAGCTATTATGTCAGCTTGCGCCAACTCAGCAGTGAGCGTACTGTCTGCTTTTACCAACACGCAATTTCGTATTTTCTGTCAACTGATTTCGTCAGAACTAGATGTAACTCCTGTCTATTTTCACCAGGCTTATCAAAAAAGAAACACAAATCTGGAAAGGATGAAGTGCATTTCTTTCTCTTCTGCTGAACTGAAGCCTCTTCAAAATGTTTACTTACGTGGCACTCTTCACAGTTTTCCTTTCTCTTTCTTTCTTCAGCTCTTCTGACTTTTGTACTGTTATACCTCAAGATACAAGATTTATGCCACTTATCCCTCTTTTCATTAAATTTTTCCGATGCAAATAATTCTTCAAATTTAAATCTACCTACATTTACGAAGTCTGATAATTGCCTAATTTTTGCCTGTTTTGACAGAATTTCGAACATTGTTTCATAACCTCAGTACAAGACTGATACATTTAAAGTTGCTGCAGGGCACAATAGATTTTTTTTTTGGAGTTAATTTCGAACAGAAAATAAATCTTATCCAGTAAATATCTGTTGTAATAATTTTGGTATAAACAACATTTCCTGGGGTTGTTTTTACCAAACATAACCCTTGGTTGCCATTTAAACTTTTAAACCATTAAAGCTTTAACAATGCCATTTAAATTTTTAACCATTAAAGTTTACCATTCAAACTTTAACACTTAAACAAAATTAAAATAAATGCATTTAAAACAATACTTTTGAACATGTAAAACAACAAGACTATGAGAAACCGTAACTTATAAAAATATGAGCATCTTTCCTAATCTCGATCCATATAAATAGCATTTACGGGAACATATGAACAATGACACATGTTACCAATGATAAACACACTGGAAAATATTCGTCACCTAATGAACGACCATATTTGAAGAAAAAAAATCAGCAACGGCAACAATAATAAAAATTAGAGGAAAAATTAATTTAAAAGTAAAACTTTAAAATTTCTGAAATTAAAACTTTAAATTGTATTTTGGTAGAATCATGCTATCTTGACATTAACTTTTCCCTCAAGTTCTTGTGCTTTTGTACCCTTGGGGAACATTTTCGATGATGTGTGCTTAGTCATAAAAATGAGAGGTATCATGACCGGATAATTGGACGGTTCGGTCAATTAGGATCCGGATAACCAGCACCCTACTTTTTTTAAGCATTTATTTAATGTATATTTACATTCTTAAACCATTAATGCATTTATGGGGGGAGGGAATTCACTTCCACGAATTTATTCTTAAAAAATATCGATTTGCCAAAAAAAAAAGCATATTTGGGTTGTTCTTTTTAAAATTAGTCTCTAAGTGGAGCTTTAAACGATAAAAAATACAATAAACGCCTATTTAATGACATAGCCAATGATTTAAGAAGAAAATAATAATAATAATTACAAAAAAGCGCTATTTCTAGTTTTGGACCAAAAATGGCCGCTAAGAGGGGTTTGGGGGGGATTTCCGATTGACTCCCCTTCTAAAAATGTTTTTTTATACACTGTCTACAAACCTACCAAATTTCATGCTTTTATCACAAATGCAGTTTTTTTTCCCGTAGCCCCCTTACTAAATGATTCATTGTGTCATTTAATCAGACATGTGATTTTTCAGCATTTTTACTGAATTCAGTATTTTTTGATGTTGCAAAATACTGAATGCAGAAAAAAAAAGAGCACTGCAGGCTGAAATTTAACATCTACCAATTAATTTGATGCATTCAATTAAAATTAATAGCTTTATAAAAGGAAAAACTCGTGAATGAACTTTCAGGTGCATTACAATAATCTAATAATGCTATGTTTGTTCACACAGCATTGTGATTTCTGTATTTTTCATCCTATTTGGGTCACATGTCTGTTTAATGTTTCACTGTTTTTCAGGGCTTGAAAGAAAAAGTATCTCTTCCAATAACTTTGCCTAAGTCTCCAGACTTTGCGCTAAAAGAAAGGGAGCAGAAATGGAAAACCATGAATAAAGTAAGTTTTTTTGTTGTCCTGTTTAGAATAAGCATTTGACGTAGATGGGGCATTTCACGGTACTTGTGACATAGGGGTGTCTGTAAGAAAACTTTTTAAAAGTTTAAAATTTTTATATATATTGAAAAATTACATTCTAAAGTCTAGGAATATCATATTGTTTCATAGTTCACGTTATATTATGTTTGTAATTGCACTCGGAACATTGAAAATGCAATTTTCGCTGTTACGGACTCTACATTGAATTTTTCTTTAAATCTGGCTTAAACCGATTTTTAAGCCAAAACTGGTACTTGAGACAGATAAAGTAAAGGCTCACCTCTAATATAGCTAACAATTTTAATCAAAAAGTGCGTTCTATAAAAAATTATGGATTGTGAAAATGATGACTGTAGAGTCCGTAACAATAATTGGAATAAAAGTTTAGTTTTTAAAGAAAAATTCAATGTAGAGTCCGTAACGGTGAAAATTGCATTTTCAATGTTCTGAGTGCAATTACAAACATAATATAAAGTGAACTATGAAAACAATATGATATTCATATACTTTAGAATGTACTTTTTCAATATATATAAAAATTTTAAACTTTTAAAAAGTTTTGTTACGGACACCCCTATGTCACAAGTACCGTGAAATGCCCCAGATAACTAATGTATTCAACAATCAGGGCCGTTGCGAAGTCAAAAAAGT
Organism: Uloborus plumipes; assembly: GCA_038373865.1. Taxonomy (NCBI): domain Eukaryota; kingdom Metazoa; phylum Arthropoda; class Arachnida; order Araneae; family Uloboridae; genus Uloborus; species Uloborus plumipes. The sequence goes on from JAXGGA010006286.1 coordinate 3,722, forward strand.
CGGAAAGTGGGGGGGGGGGGGGGGGGGGATCGGTGACCCCTTAATTAGTTTAAATGTATATCAAAAACAGAAGTTCCTCCCTGGCATTATTTCGAGTTTGTAGTCTTAGAAATGCATTTGTCAGACACTCTTTTGAAATGAAAGGGAGAATATTGTTTCGATGGTGCTATCTCGTTCGCATTTTTCCGAAATTGAAAATTTGAAAACGTAGTTGTTACACCTGTAATCACACTACAAATTAGGGGAAGAGTTAATTTTTTTAATATGGCTCTAAAAAAGCAGTTTTAGACGATCTTTGGAGATTATAAAGGGTGGAGAAATTCAGGAGTCAACACCTTAAATTTCTCTAATTTGTAATCTCGCAAAAATGTATCCTCAACTAGATTTTTGATAATGTTAAGAGGAGAAGATTTTCAAAGCCGCTAACCCGTTCAGTATTCAAAATTGAAATTTTGAGCTATGTTACAAAAAGTGGGGTTCAGGGTTTCTCCTCGGAATTTTTTTTGGAAAATATAGTTCTAAAAATGCAGTTTTTATTACTGGTCATTACCGTAAAGTCGGGTTACTTGAACCCACAAGGAGGTTACTTGAGCCCACAGTAAAATGATAAAATCTGGGTTTGGTACTAGCGTTAGATATTCCAGAGTGCTTCTACCTTGCAGAGAAACGAGGAACTACGTGCAAGTCTTCAACTAATAAGTACCAAACCTAGATTTTATCATTTTACTGTAATGGGCTCAAGTAACCCCCTAGGGTCCAAGTAACCCGAATTTACTGTACATTTTTATTTGAAAAGAGCAATGATTTTAATAGAAAATGAATTAAGTTTAAAACCAGATATTTTTTTATAAGGTTTAACTAACAATTAACTAATTTCAATCACAAAATGAATGAGTGTTAATGAATGTTAAATGATTTCCTTTTAAGGATGACAATCTTGACAAAGTTGAAAAGTTTCATGCTCATCCTGTACCTTCATCAACAGCTCCCTTTATTGTTAAGCATGAACCAAAAGTGACAGAATGTAAGCCTTTTAGCTTCGAGGAAAAGGATAAAGAAAGGTATGCTTTGAAAAAGCGGAAAATCGACAAAATAATTGAGGAACAAAGCAAAGTGAGTTCAGACACAGCAGTTATATTTGATTTTATATTGATAGCTAGATGAAGCAATATTCACAAAGTCTAATTTTTTTAATGTAACTTGTGTGTGTGTGTTTCTTATTTTAATCTTTAAGTTAAATTAAGGGTTTCCGCTACGTTTGCACATTTCACTAAATACTATCTGAATTATCAAAATGATGAAAAGTATTTTCCTTTTTCTGCTCAAATAATTCATATAAATAAAACAGAGAATATGTGTCTGTGTATGTTCCCTATACAAATCCACAGTTTACATCGGATCTAGATCAAATTTGACAGGGATGTATTTGGGCCCCCGGGAAGGGTCGTAGGGGGAGGGGGCTTCAAACATCGAAAAAGTACCTATCCATTAGAATTTCTACTGCAGACTTAAACAGAAAGTTCTGTCAATAACTAAACGAGCCTACTTTCACATACATCGGTATTCTAGCATCTAATCAATATTCTCTTGATTATCCGAGACTGAAAATTATGTCAAACATACCTTTTTAGCACTTAAAGCTGATTTCTAAAAGCAAAATATACCTCTCTCATCAGATGAAATAGACACGTAAAAAGTAAATAAACGAATAAATAAAGTTTTGTCGCCCCTTTTAAAGAATGTAACTGTTATAGTTCTGCGGTAGAAAAATTCCCCAATTGTTTTTTAAAAAATTATAAGTACAAAGAACATCAAAACACATTTTATCAAAGAAAAAAAGAAAATAAAACAAATAAATAAATAAACAAAAAATTGTCTGCACAGTCAGTCATTTTTTTCTGAACCTGCATTTCCGCCATGTTTGTGGAGTCGGAGTCGGAATCAGTCCTCCCAGAAAATTATTTTAAAAAGTACTTTACATACATTATTTATCAAAACCATTTTCTTACAAAGTTAGTTTGAAGGAAATCCGCCTTTAAGTTCAGGATCAACATTCAACTTAAATTTCCCCGTAGGAGCTAATGTTAAGTTTTTTTCTGAACGGTTCAACATTGAACAAAAAATGGTTCAAATCAAAAAGCGAAATATAGGAATGAGCCTCTTCGAGATCTTTTGAACAAAAATAAGTTTATTCAATTCGGACTCTTCTCTCAAAAGTTATTAGGGGTGACAGCTTGCTTGAACGGTTCAATGTTGAACGAAAAAATGTTCAAATTGAAAATTTAAGTACGTTAATGAAGTATCCTTGCGGAGATCCTTCAAACAAAAAAAAGTTTGTTTTAATCGGACTGTTTACTCAAAAGTTATTACAAGTGACAGCTTGTTTGAATGGTTCAATGTTGAACAAAAAATTGTTCAAATCGGAAATGTAAATGCGGGAAGGAAGTGTCCTTGAGAAGATATTTTGAACAAAAAAAAGTTAGTTTAAATCGGACTATTCATTTAAAAGTTAGTATCGCAGGACAGGTTGTTTGAACGGTTCGAAGTTGAACCAAAAATTGTTCAAATCGAAAAATCAAATATGGAAATGAGCTGTACTCACCAAGAACTTTCTAACAAAAAAAAGTTTGTTCAAATCGGAATGTTCCATCAAAAGTTATTAGGGGGGGACAGACAGACAGACTGACACACGAATTCCCCATCTCAATACCATACTTTCCAATTTTTAATTTTTCTATATTCATTTTTCTTTTTTATTTCTTTTTGACTTTTTCTAGACGGCGATATTTTTCTGATGCATTAAGCCACATTTAATGCTTTTTTCGTCTTTCTTTTATTGAAGCGGGAAAGTAAGCTAAAAAATGGCTTAAAATGTCTGCTTTCTGCGGGAAATAGTTGTCGGATCTTCTCGATTTTGGTCTCATTGGAAAACTCGCAAAAAATACCTTGTAGAGGGATTTCCTTCCAAAAGTTTTGAAACTTCTAACTGCTAACTTCACCCAGAAAAAAAAGATAATGGTGTTTTTAAGTTTGGAGATATTAATTTTAAATCAGATTTTAAAAGTTGTCTGCCCGAGCATGAAGGAAAATAATTAGCATGAAGAAAATCGTTAATAATAAAAAGGTGTTGCAATTTTTTTCTTGAATATAAACGAATAAAATTCTTGTTTTTGCTTTTAGGCTTTTCATGTAACGGGGTGAGTTAAAACTTTTTTGGCAACTGATTCATTTTGTGTAGGTGGCAAAATGTCAACTTAAATCTGATCGGGACTTTTGGACATGCTTCACTTTTTGGACGTAGCTTTCAGTCTCAAGGTAGATCCTGTGCAGAGCAGCACCACGCAGCTAGTAATAAAAAATTTTTGTAAAAAGATGACTGATCGGGAACTTAAACAAGCATGGCAATTGTCAACTTAATCTTGTTAAAAAACTTAGCTAAGTTATTTAGTGTTACTGTTAAATTCAACAATATGTTGTCCTAATGGAAATTGCCGGCCACCTTGTCTAGTGGTCCGAGGAGCAGGGTTGTCATTTCGTCCACTTTTTTGTAAAAAGTCCGGGACGCCGGACGAAATGGACAAAATGGAAGAAATGAAAGAGAAACATTTTTTTCATACGTTTGATGTATAAAAATGCTTTGATATGCAATTAGTATCTCTTGCATTACCCATTTTTCAAAATAGAATGATGGTATCATACAAAAAAGAAAAAAAAAAAGAATGGCAATTAACCCATTGATTTTTAGCTAATTTTATTTGAAAGAAATAAAATTTAATATAGTGAAAAAACTATTGAGTGTAATTACATTATTGTAAAGTATACAAATAGAAAAAAAAGTTTTTCTTTAATACATATTTTAAAAAGAAATTAAAGAGTATTCTATTACCTTATATATTTATTAATACAATACAATCCCTTAAAAAGTAAACTTTATATGATATTTTCTCATAAATTCTACATTTAAATGTTGTTTGAATTAAATACAGAAATAAATGTATATAATTTGTATTTGAAAATAATTAGATGCTACAAGAAATATTGGTTTAATTTTGATTCATTTGGTCATTTTAAGTTATATTTTTTGAGGATTTAATTAATGTTGCCCCATTGTAAAATATTTATGTACACAGCATTGTTTTAAGGATATATTAATGTTATTACAGGAACATATTTCATTTCATGGCAAAACTTTCTTTCTCAAATCTTTAAAAAAATTTATTTCTACTTTTATATTTTATACACACTTTTATTATTGGCAATGAAACTCCTTCACAACAAATAAACATCTTAAAAATATTTATTGCTACTGTGTGCTTTCATAAGCATTAAATCTTATCGTTAACATTCATTTATTTTATGCAGATACTATATTTTATATTATCTGTTGTTTATTAAATATTTGTTTGTATACATAATTATGTGTGCTAATTTTGATAATAAAACTATTACCTCATTGAAAAAAAATCAATATTTTAAAACATTACTTTTACACTTTGGATTTTTTAATCAAGAACTGTCATTTTCTTTAAAGTGGACGAAATGGACAAAATGCTATTTTGTCCGGAGTGGTTTTTTCCGGCGGTTTTTTCCACCCCGGACGAAATCAAATAACCCTGCAGAGGAGACTGACCGTGATGCTGTGGCCCGGGGTTCGAATCTCGTCCCAGGTCACAGATGTACTTTCACTCTCTCCTGTCCTTGTCCTTTGTCTGTCTGAATGACTGTTGTGAATGGCTGCCTGCTCTATAACCGGGGTGGCTCGATCGGTAAGGCGTCGGACTCGTGACCGGAGGGACCTGGGTTCGATCCCAGCCGATTAAAGATCCACCATCTTGATTAATGGTGGCTGGGGGACGTTAAAAATGTCGTGGTCACAAAGTCCTCCAAGTGAAACGATACCTTTGGGGGTGCTGGGCCAAAGGGTTTGCTCGACCCTTGGTTCTGGTTCAAAAAGAACAGGGCGCTCTTCAGAGCCCCATCCCAGTTAAACCACGAGTTGTGGTAGGTATGGGGGGGGGGGGGACCCTGGAGTGTGATGCTCTATAAACGGGTCTTATGGCAAGGGTGTTGAGCTAAATCGGACTTCCACCTGAATGATGCTCGTAAAAACGGAAGCCGTACGCATTCCTCCTTAAATCGGGTAGATGTGTCTACTCGGGCTTGGGTACCTGAGTGGTTTCAGAAACAACAACTTAATGGGAATTAGATCTCCCCTCCTCCCTTCCCTCCAATAAATTCATTATCGGGAGGAGGAGATTTGTATTGGCTTTAAAAATTAAACTTCTTCTCTCAGAGGTGAGCCAAATGTTTAGTTATAACGCTTGTAAAAATGGATTTATAGGTGATTAAAACAAATATTTATATAGTAAAATTTTTGTTGCTACAAATACTTCCTCTACTTTACTCATATTATACGGAAGGAAAATATCTGCACATCCTTTCGTTGTCGTAATAGTATAAAAGTAATTGCTAAGATTTTTCTAGAGTTTTTAATACTTCGAGCTGGTGTCAGCCCCAATTACCTCAGATTTTTGAGACTATATTGTACTAAAATATTTTTTGATAAAGTTTAAATGTGCTAAAAAACTTTTTTTTCCAGATACCACCATTTAAAGCCCAAGCATTACCTAATGTAGAGTCACGTTTCTCTTTGCCAGCAGTTAGGCGCAACAGACATACAGAAGTAAGTTTTCTTTGAAGCATTATAAGATTTTTCTGTAAAGAAAAAACTTTAAAAAAAAAAAGAAATTAACCCTTAAGGCTATGAATTTGACATATTTCTGTATCTGTCTGTGACACGCTAGCGCTTAAACGGATGTACCAATTGTGATAATTCTTTTTTGTTCGAAAGTAGAGTTAATCGAGAGTGTTCTTAGCTAGGTCCCATCTTCATGTAACATTAATTAACGAAGATATAAATTAAAAACCTCAACTCTTTTTGCTATTTTTGCACTGAAAACAAGCTTGAACATTTAAAAAGTTAAAACCGAAAGAAAGAGCAAATTTTTCTCCATCTGATAGAGCTTGTTTGGAACTTTCATGTTATATAGAACTAAAATTATAACCTTTCTTAGCAGATTTTAAATATAACTAAGCCTGTATTCATGCGATTGGTAACCAATGTCATTGCTGGGGCTACGAGGAAAGAAAACTCAATGATGTAAAATGTTCATCTGTTGCCAGTCTCTATTTGTTAACAAATAAAGTACTTGATTTTAGTACAAGGCTTTTGAAAGGATTTTTAATTCTCTCTGTATTTTCTGTTTTTGCGACTAGCAAGCTTTACTACACGTGATTATTTTTCCTTTTCCGTGTTTTCCATGTTATCTCGAAAACAATGAAATATATTTAAATTTTGAATGTGTTCTGGCCCAGGAAGTTCACCTTAATATGAAGTCAGCAATTGGGCACAGGGTTTTTTTTAAATGTTTAATTAAATCTTATGGAAGATTTTGCTCGTGAATTACCATATTGTGTTGTTCTTGATTAGTTAAGACATTTGCTGTGCTACAATTTATCAGTTTTATGTTTAGATTTTTCAGTTCAGCCTAAGCTGCTTTTTCATTTTCTTCACTATTATTTATTGTTAAATATAGAGTAGATTGTTAACTGATTTTTAAACGTGGGACTTCGTAATATTGTTCACATACACTATTTATATTTTATGTATTCTTGGATTTAATTGTAGCTTGATACAACAAATGGAGTTGTAGCGTTTCGAGCTCGTCCTGCAACTGTCCTGAAAAAACCACCTTTTGTGCCTGAAAAAGCTCCCGTTGAAGTTCCAGGTAATACCTATGAGCATTATTAATGTGACCTATTGTCAGGGCCGTATTTAAGGGGTGGGTTTTTAGGGTTCAAACCCCCTCTGAAAATTTTAAAAACTTCGAAAAACTATTTTTTAATACACTTTTTTCCTGAAAAATAATGTTATTACTATTTTATTTTTAATTTTCTTATTTACGTTCAAATTTCATTTGAAAAATGAAATTATCATTATTGAATCATAGTGCAAATAAATTGATTTATCTGCAGTATTTATCTTTATTGTAGTTTTTGTTAATTTCATACCCAACTATACGCATTTTTAGCTGGGGCGAAGATGCTTTGTACACATCAGAAGTTTTTCCTTCATTGGAAAGATATGTTATTATTTTATTTTCCATAGTAATTGATAACTTCTGAATTCTAAACCCTTCAAATAACTTCCATGTTTTAGTAAAACAAGCTAAGTTTAAACGGTAAAGTTCGTAGAGTCAATCTAATATGATACTATTTGTATTGCAGATTATTATACAACGAAGCAGAAGCTATGGCTGCGTGTTTGAGATTAAGAAAGGCCGGACACTCATTTAAAAAGTTAACCGAGAATTTATTGGTTTTTAAACATTTAAAAGTAAAGCATTACAACGACCATTTTAAGTAAGGAAAACCCTGGCCATAATCCAAAGACGAAAAAAACCCCGGCCCTCGATGCCGGACCTACTTCTGAGCGGGCAGCGATGAAAAAGAGATAGAAGGAATCCAATTGTTCACTATTTATTTACCAGTCGTTTGCATGTGATTGGGCATCGGGTGATGCCAACCTAAAACTTCAAGCAGAATCAGAAGAGTTGAGAAGCGTCTACCTAATTTGAATACCACCTTCATTCTAGTATATTATTTTACATTAGGCATGAGAACTTGATCGAACATCGTATGAACGTCGTTTTACGCCATCAGTAATGCCTCTTAAGCATCTATTGTAACCAAAAGCAATAGAATATAGAACATAAAACCAAATTGTATTTATCACATAGATTTCACGAGAAATGGTTGGTAAAACCCTCCCGGAAACAACAGTCAGGTTACGGCCCTGCCTACTATCATTCACATAAAACACCTAACAGACGAATTTAAGGTGGCACGCAAAAGTACAGTATTGATACTTAAAAATACCACACACATAGTTTGTACCAAAGTGGAATTACTGATTAAAATTCTGTAGGCATTAATCCTTCGAAATTATAGTTAAATTAGAACTAGTTACCTTGCTTATCAAATGTTCTCTTATAAGTGCTGTTAAATGCACATTCATGGGCGCAATGAAAATACCGCAGACAATTGAAGAATTTTTGTGGAATGTAAATATTTCGTTTTTGTGCATAAACTTGTGCGACACAGCAAAGTTTATTTTTAAATAAATTATTAATTGTTCTTAAATTAGTTGTTTTCAAATTCAGCCTATGAACGTGTAATGCTATTGTTATGATTGTTGCTTACTGTTATTTCTTTTTTATTATAACACTTGTTCCTTCATTTTATGTTTAATAAAATGAGAAGCAAAATTTTTATAAGAACGTACTCTTTGCATAAAACTATGAAATATGGAAATGAAGCGTGTGCACATACAATACACTGCCACGTCTAATTTGTGAAAGATTCTTTTTGCCTTATTATTATGCATGATACGCATGCCTAGTGATGCTGTCAAATAAAAACAATTATTCTAAAAAATATGTCTGTATTTTTGCTCAATATGCTTTACATTTTGTACATGGGTCATTCCAGCGAAAATGGTACAAATCATGTCCGAGACTTTAGAATTTTTTAAAATCAATTTTAATAACTTCCACCCATTAAGTGTATTTTTTCATTGGTTCTCCATTTAATTTTGTGCCATCAAGTATCCATTGATTAGGTATAATGCATTTAGAAAGGACACACAAAAAAAATTATCTTTGTCAGAAGAAGGAGAAAATGACGTGTCCAGCTTCAAATTGCTAGAATTTTAACTGTGATTTAAAATTAAACTGAAATGTAATAACAAAATATATGACACTGCACTGCACAAAAGATGCTTCTGACACCATTTTTGCAGGTTTCTACGCAAAAAAAAAAAATTCTCCAAAAAACACTATTATGTATCCATGTTCCTAGATTTTCTATGTTTCGAATTGTCAACTCTGTTACAAGCCTTTTGGAAATAAAATAAACAATTGCATTCAATCTGAATTCTGATGTATACTTTTTTTAAATATAAGTAGTATAATATAGGTAGTGTCAGAAATGATTTGTACCATTTTCACTGGAATGATCCACATACAAGTAATGTATACAATAGAGCTCCAAAATACATATTGTAACAGCTAATCTTTCTTACAGCTTTCAAAGAGTTCCAACTTCACACCGAGAAAAGGGTTGAGGAGTGGAATAAGATAAAGGAGAGAAATCACCTGAAAGAAATAGAGCAAGAACAGATGCTTTTGAAAAGGAAAGAAGAGGAGGAGGAAAAGGAACGGCAGGAGATAAAAAAGCTGAGAAGGGAACTGGTTCATAAAGCCAACCCCATAAGGAATTTCAAAAAAGTGGAAATCAAGCATGGTTTGATACCAGTCACTGTACCGAAATCTCCAGACTTCGAGACGAAAAGACGTCTGAAAAGGGACGCTGAAAGTTCAGAGCCTGGGCGTGACTCAAACTGAACTAAAGCATCACAGGAGTGAAAAAGTAAGACTTAGTGCAAGTAAAAAAAAAATCTGTTTTTAGCTTTCATGTTTTGTGTGTTTTGTCCCGATTTTAAACATCAGGCTGTTTTTTTCCCTAAAAATGTATATCTAAATGTTTGAAAATGTTTTTGTCCTTTCTTAAACAAAGTATTAAGTGTAAAAAAAAAGTGAATAAATGATTTTTGTACAAACCATAGTTTTAGTTCTGTAAAATTAAATATATTTATGAAGCTAGTATTTATACAAAATCAGTATTTGTACCCAGAGCTGTCAACTTTTGAAAATTTTAATTCTCAGCAGAGTTTTGCACTGAAAGGGGGGGGGGCACGTTTAGTAACAGATGCAATTAACATTTCTTGTTTAAATTTGGAATAGGACAAGTGACAAATTATTTGGAAAAAATACTTCTTATTTCATCATTATATATTCTTATTAGCCAAAATACCTAGCGTTGCCTGGGTCAGTAATAATATTGAGAAACAATAGCGTCTATCCTTTTTTTACTAAAATAACTCAAAGCACATCACTATAACATGGTTAAAAATCAAGCGCTATTTCTACCTACAAAATTAAAGTAGTAGTACAGATAAAGAAAAAAATAGTATTCGTTTGGAAACGAAAACACGCAACATTTAATCCTGTACAAATTTGAAGAATTTCCAAAACACAAAATTAAATCTCATTTGCTTGAAAAGGTGAATCTGTAAATAAATTAATCTTTGGAATATATCGTTTAGCCTTCCTTATAGGACATTGAAGTGCAAACTGCTAAAAAAATTTAGCCATCTGTGATACCGTTATACTTCAGTTATTTATTTGGAAAACTTCAACTCTGGTGTGTTTTTTGCGCTATTTAAAATCACTGAATTTGCGGTAACTGTTTTGGGATACCTTGTACAAGTAACTCTCTACTTACAGAAAGGACACGTATTATTATGTCACTAATTTTTGCCATAGAAATTGTCGCCAAATGATGAGATACTACTGCTGAAATATAAAGAAGCTAAAACATTCTGACCGAAATTATTTCAAAATAAATAGTGAAAATTCAGCAATTATTTGCAAAAAAGTAAATTAATGGAAATGTTAGTCCTGCTTAAGGGTTTGCGTAATTTAGTATGTAGATTATTTTACATTTTGATAAAAGTGTTAAAGATTTTTTAATGGCTACTTACGTAATCTGTCAACGAAAAGAAAACATTCTGAAGTCTTTAACTTTGAGAATGCTATTTCTGTTATAAAGATTTTGGCGCATTCAGCAAATATCTGACAAAAATGGTTTTTATTTGGTTACATCCTAAAAGACGTAAATTTTTAAACCGAACACTTTGCTAGTCTTCGTACTCAATACTAATATTTTAAGTAAAAAATTAAATTACAATGTCAACAGCACTGCTTCTGAAAATTTGCTTACCTAAGAGCTGGTAATGTTTGAAAAGAAATTAGCATTTCTACCAAAGTAACTAATGCTTTTGATGTAAGTAAGAAAAATGCTTTTAAATGTGTAATATATTTAGGAGGAAAATAGCTTAGCTTTTCTTTAAAGGTTCCTGTATTATGTTGTTTTCTTTGATGTTTAAATTAAAAAAAAAATTACATCCTAGATTGAAAATTACTAAATTGGTAATATACAGGGTGTCCACTCCAATCGTGGACCAATAACTAATTTCTAAACCGTTAGAGATAAGCATATAGTTTATTTAGGAAAAAATCTCCAAATTATGAAAGGAATTTTGTGTCTATTCAATGTTTTTCAAAAAATCAAATTTTGAAAGAGTTACAAAATTTAAATTTTTATACAGCCCCCCAGTCCTATCAATCATATTTAGTAAAACATTCTTGACACTGCAACGTTTAAAACTAAAAAAAAATCACTCTTCTACCACAAAAATTGACCGAGTTATGACGTTTTGAAAAATCAAGATTTTGAAGGATTTCGCATACGGTCCCTTAAGCCATCTCTGGATGACGTCATGAAACAATGCAAAATCTTGATTTTTCAAAACGTCAATTTTTGTGGTAGAAGAGTGATTTTTTTTTAGTTTTAAACGTTACAGTGTCAAGAATGTTTTACTAAATATGATTGATAGGACTGGGGGGCTGTATAAAAATTTAAATTTCGTAACTCTTTCAAAATTTGATTTTTTGAAAAACATTGAATAGACCCAAAATTCCTTTCATAATTTTGAGATTTTTTCCTAAATAAACTATATGCTTATCTCTAACGGTTTAGAAATTAGCTATTGGTCCACGATTAGAGTGGACACCCTGTATACTATATTTCAACACTAGGGTTTTTTATGGAATCCTGGGAAACTGTTTGGGTAAAAATCTATTTCCAAGGCACTTCAGTATGTATATTCAAGACTCATACTGAATCGATTAAAACAATTTCCAGCTTTCCCTCAATGATTTCCAATTTTTTTTTTTCTTTCTTTTTTTTTTTTTTTTTAACTCTTTAACTTTTTCACCTATTAGTATAATTAGTTTATATGGTTGTGTGTGAATGAAAATGATTTTTAAAAGAAAGCAAAACAACAAATAAATATGTCACATGTATTTTGAACTCTTACAACTTTACACAACATAATGGCACTATTTACAGCTACTATATACATTTCAGACAAGTTGTACACATATTCAGCATTATCATTAAAAATAATATTTACTAACACTTTTCAAGTTTTAGAAATTAGATTTTATTTCAAAATCAATGTCAAAAATTTCATATATGTGAGGTTCATTATAAGACAAGTTTTCTTCAAGGTGAAGTATTTTCCACTTTTTTATCTTCCACCCTCTAAATAGGATAAAGTTATTCATGAGGCGCATACTATTAATTTGGTGGACACAGCTTAAAACTTATATTATTTTAAAAATAAAAGTGCTTTAATTCAATGATTATAAAGAAACAAAAAATTAGTTCCCAGTTAATTTATTATGGATATTTAAAAGTTGATAAATTTAACTATTGTTGATAAACCCCCTCTCCCCTCCGCTGAGTAGTACCTTACTAAGACTACATTTACTAATACATACATTTTTATTTGAGAATCAAATTGAGCTCATTCCCTTACACCAGTCTTTTCTTTAAAATATTTAATACACTCTTTATATAAAAGAAAAGTATAAAAACAATCTTTATTAATAGTGAAATTATAATTAGCATTATCTTGATTGGGCTCAATTGATTACACACCTCAGTTTTATCTAATGTGAATTAGAAGCATTTAAAAATAGCAACCTCACATGCATGAAAGTTCCAACATTACACAAAAACAAAAGCACACTTAAATCTGGCAGGTTAAAATAGGTAACAATAATAGGTACTATTAAAAAAATGCCTAGAGACTTGTACAAACACTTATTAGTAACATTTAAATGCAAACTTAGAGGTAAAAAAATTCTCTCTTTTGACTAGCATGTTGATACGTATTAGACTGAATAAGGTTTGGCAATTTTGAGCTTATATGTGTAAGCTGAAAATACGGAAGGCTTTGTTGCAACGGAACGATTCAAACAGCTGCAACCTCAATCCATCTGCAACGCAAAACATGCTTCTCTGACAGACAACTGGCATTGCATCAGACCCAGGTAGACAGGAAATTGCCAGATCCCCCCCCCCTCCCCGCCCTCTTTTGGATGCCTCTTAATAGGAGAATTGGACATGGGTACCTTTACCCCTTGACTATGGCTGCGTACGTGCAGTTAAAACTGCAGGTTGCATGTGGCACTTTTAGGGTTAAACGTTGTAGCACCGGCGGCACACTCTTCACATCACTTCACACACTCCAGGGTCCCCCGTACCTACCACAGCTCGTGGTTTAACCGAGATAGGACCCTGAAGAGCGCTCTGTTATTTTAGAACTAGAACCAAGGGTCGAGCAAACCCTTGGCCCAGCACCCGCAGAGGTATCGTTTCACTTGGAGGACTTTGTGACCACAACATTTTTAACGTCCCCCAGCCACCATTAATCAAGACGGTGGATCTTTGATCGGCTGGGATCAAACCCGGGACACTCTGGTCACGAGTCAGACGCCTTACCAATCGGACTACCACGGCCCGGCGGCACCCTCTGAAGGATGACCCTTGACTCCTTATGGCATCCTTAGGGTGGCATAAGGTACCAATAGATGGCGCTTTCAAGGGTGTCATAGGGAGTCAAGTAGCACTCTTCAGGGGGTACCGCTGGTATTACAATGTTTCACCCTTAAAAGTGCCCCTTGCAACCTGCAGTTTAAACTGTAGTTCAAACTAATTGCCTGATGATAGCTATGTATGCACCATTCATAATCATCGTTAGAAGTAAGAATTAAAATCTGGGCATCATTATGACGCCTAGTACAAGTTTTTAGGCGTCAAAATGAGCAACGCAGGAGCCATTTCAATAAATCAAAGAAATACACATTCAAGTATTAAAAAATAAATGTATTTAATTAAAATGCTGTACGCGTTGATAGTGTATTTAAAAAGATCTGTGAAATACAGTAAAGAGAATGCTTTTTTAAAGGCAAAATTGCTACCATTTAGGATTCATTTTATAAAATTTATATTTTGGGTCATAGTCGCAATGAGTTGAGAGGGGAAAAAGCTTCGATGCGATTCAAAACTTAATTTATATGGCGCCTAGGGTTGCGAGTCTGGGCATCAAAGCAAAATTTTGGTCATAAAATGCAACTAAAGATTGTTTATTTCTAACACTGTACATAGTGTCCTTTTTTTCACTACTGACAAAAGAAAATTATACTGTCGGAAGAGCAATGAATTGTTTTTGGCATCTCGTCAGATAGATACTCGACTTTTTGACACCAGGGATCATGTGGGCACTTAGAACCAATAGTGTATGGGAAACGTTCACTCCAAGAAGGAGTTGCGATAGATCTAAGTATCTACAAGGATTTAATTCATTTATTTTTTGCTTTTTTAGTGATTAGAGCAGTGTGGCCTGTTTTGTGAAAAATGCCACGAATCGAAAAGCAATTAATGACAACGTTACAATTTTGAAGCCAAATATTTAGAAATCGGTTCCATAAAAACAAATGTAGTTCATTAGAGAACACCAAATAAATGATATTACAACTATTATTGGTTTGTAATTTTCAGTCCTTTTCTATATTCTCCCATGTTATTTAGAAAAAATTAACGCTTTCGGAAGTTTCATATGTATTCTGGCCCGCGAGAATAATTTTTTTATGAGGTGCAGCCCTCGGGTAGAAAAAAGTTGAGCACCAATGGTTTAAACTAAGTGCGTGTTTTTGTTAGGTTACATTTTAAACCATGTGACTGTTTTAGAGATTTGTTAATAAAATATTTCAATGAAAATGGCTGCCAAAAAGAGTAGCGAGTCTGAAAAAATTTCTGATGAAGATGAAAAAACGTCGAGCGATAAAATAAATTTAAATACTGATGATTAAATTCATTAATTTTGACTCAGCTCTCCTGTAAGTCATTGTCATCCGCTCCTTTTGACGACGTACTCAGGAGTTAAGGTGATCCAACCAACCAATAAAGGAGAAAATCAATGCAGTTGAGCACAAGCACCAAGAAAATTGCAGAAACATGTTTCAGGCTTACAAGGAGTCCCTTTTTCAACAGATGATTTTCATCCTTAAGCTCACATCTTATGCATTGATAAAGAGGTGTAATTTGTGGAATATGTGTCTGCAGTCTGGTTGCTGTTTGTGCAGTTCCTTGCATTGATTTTCTCCTTTATTATTACTGAACAGAGGCATAGGGTGGCTCAGGTAACTTGATGCTTGACTTTGGACGAGCTCATTTATGTTTTGTTGAAAGAGGAGGAATTCTTAGATAAGCACAATGCCAATAGTTGTTATGGCAATGAAACTGGCTCTCACCTGCCGTTTCAACCAATGGGTTTGTTTAAGCCTCACCGGATCGGACGTCAGCCTATCGGCTTCTTAACCAGGCCCATCATTTGGGACAGTGATAGGCAACTCGTCAATTGCGGCAATATTTTGAACTTTTACCCTCTGTCTTGGTAGAATTAATAGATATAAATTTCTGGAAAAAATTAAGTTTAACACGTAAATCAAAAGCAATTTTTAAAAATTCTAAACTTTTTATAGTCACTATTTTATTAATTTTAGAAGCAGCCATCAGGGCCGTAACCAGATATTTGTTTCAGGGAGGGTTTTACCGAATGCGTTTCTTGTGAAATCAAATTTGATTTCATTCATATCTTCTTTTCATTTTCGTTATAATAGGTTTCTTAAACAAGGGAGTGCTGCTTTAATGCAATTAACATGAGCAAATGTAAAAGATGACATCTCTATTAAATAAGAAAAAAATATGTATCTACATAACTGTTCAAAATTTGATGTCTGTTAAGGACTCAAAAGAATAGATGCTTGTGCTCATGTATGTTCATTCGAAATAATACTTGTTGAATTCATATACTTTTGTCCCCCTTAAAATATGTTAAATAAAGAGGTTGGCACTTCGAAATTTAAAGGATTTTGATATTTTTCTTAGAGTTAAGTATGCAAAATCCAAAGGAAAACACTATAGTAGGATATGATGCTCGCAATAACTTCAATAAAAACAAATACAGATAAAGCACTGCGTTGATACAATTCTTCAATAACAATTTCATTTTTCAAATGAATTTAAAATAAATTATAAATGTGGAAATAATATTTTTTCAACAAAAATAATACTAATGAAAAGAATTTTTGGGAACAGTTTTGGTTAAATTTCGGAGGGGGTTTGAACCCTAAAAACCCACCCCTCAAATACACGGCTCTGCCAGCACTATACTTGTGACTGAAAATATTTTGATTCAGGTTAGCATTTTTTTTTTTTTTTCAATTCAAAGCAATCAATAATTGCTTAAATCATTATTATTGAACAAGCTTCGAGATCTTTTTTGATAAAAGTTAACCTACAGTTTGAAGTCGGCAGTCTATGCATGAATCACACCCCTCTCCCCTCTAACTTTATCTTCTATTCACGCTGAACTTGGAAAGTAGGTCTTCAATCAATTTAGGTTGCCAATCTCTGATTTCGGAGGATCCGGGGAGGTCAATCCCCCCCTCTTAAAAATTAATGTTATCTATAAGTGGAAGGAAAAATTCAAAATGATGAGCCTGTTCTTAACTTTACTAATATTTACATACTGATACACATCAGCAATAAAATTATTAAATTCACCACTTACGGTGTATTTCCCCTTTTTTGTAACTAAAATTTTTTACATATGTGCTTGGAATTTTGTATATATGAATTATTTGTGCAAATATCAAGTCTTTAAAATATATCCTAAATTAATTTTCAAATTTACATAGATATTTCATCCCTCAAATACAACACCCAAACACAATACTTACCAAACAAGTCACAATTCAATAAATTTTACATTTATAATACACAATCCTTGTAGCGCAAAATTAGAGTACACACATCAATTATTAATTCTTAGATTTTTTTTGAAATCTCATCATCATCATGACCTATACTATGTACATAAACATTTATCTCAACATCAACAGAAATAACTCATTCTTAAAAAATGAAACAAATTCATTTGAGCTGTACAAAATTGATTCGAAATGGTTGGGTGATGGATGAAGTGAAAATGGTAATAATTTTTCTGTACATGTCTGAGTCCTTTTTACATCAACTGAAAAATACTTCATTTTCCTTTTAAATACATAAATAAATGTTCATATTATTGCTGATAAATCTGAGGTATTTTCAAAAATTCATAAAAGCAATGATATTTTACAATGATGTACAAATTGAACCTAAACACATTGTTAAATGTTTCTGCACAAATACAAAAGAAATACTTTGCTGCTTTTGTTTCAAAGGAACATAAATAATATTACATAGAATTTCACCAACATGAAAGGAAATATATATATTAACAAAATAATTCCTAGACAATTCAGATTTTCCCTATGCATGACAAAACAATCAACATATTTCTAGTGGAAAATTAGCATTACTAATTAATACCTGAGCGTTTTTTGAACATTAATTCTTACATATTTCTGTATAATCATTCACAAGAATGTACAAATGAAACAATTTGAAGAGGGAGAGAATAGTTTAATAGCAAGAGACTTGTCCATTGGGCTAATTGACTTTATTTTAAATTTCAGTTTACTCAAAAAACTTAGAAAATAAAATAATCATGAATATTCTAAATGGGGTAATTTTTAATTATTGGAGAAATAATGAATTCTTACTTTAATTAATTCTACATGAAGTCATAAGTCTTAAAATTAAAAATATAAATTTTAAAACAAGAAAAAGACACATAGGCCTTCTCTCTTACAGGTGAAATAAAGAAAATAAAATTAAGTTCTCAGCCAATTACAAGTATCTGTCAAACTTTAATTCGAGCAGTCGCAAGATAAAAAAAAATCCCAGTTCTGACTTCAGCTGGCTGTAAATGTTTCTTTAAACAATTAATTCTAGGTGAGGTTTAGACAACTTTTCTGGGTTATGTTTACTCCAAGGTTCCTTGGCAGGTGTAGTTTTATGTGTTTACATGGAAATGTCATCTTGAAAGTCTATTATATCTATTTGGAATAAGGGCTTTGAAAGGTAAGGTAGAACAACTTCACAGCCACATTGGTCCATTCTGTCACGGAAGAAACTTTGAAAAGGCGATTTTAAGAATAGCAACAACATCTCCATCTCTGCAAGTCCTACAATCTCCATAGCTAAAACCATTAGCAGATTCGGATACAGGGGAGGGATAATTAGGGTCAAGACTCCTTAAACCGTCAGCAATATTTTGTCATGGAAAGAAATTTTGAAGTTTTTTTTTCAAGAAGTGAACAATATAGTAAAACCAGAGCAGTTAATTCTTTGATCCTAATAACATCAAATGCTAAAAGGGAGGAAGTATGCATTTTCCCCATACCAGTCCAAGATATGATACCTGGAGGACAGAGGATAAATCTTGTTACTCTGGGAACACGTTACACCTTTCAAGCAGTCAATTACAAGTCGTGACAGCAATGACTCTGAAGTCAAAAATATTTGTTTTACAGATACAAAGTTATATTAATCTTATAATTTACTAAAATAACTTCATCATCAATCAAACCTGGCATAGTTAGTGAGGATATAGGTAGGAGAGGATAAATAATGCAAAATGATGTTTCATATTTTGGAAATGTAAATGAAGGAGCATGCAAACAAAACTCCCATTCACAAAATCATAAATACTAATTTTTAATGAAAAGATAAGAACACGGCTGTGCAAGATGGAAAAGTATGGCATATGTTGGATCAATTTTAATGCATGAACAGATGAGTCATTAAAATAAATTGGTGAAACCAACTGAAGGGAATGTATACAAACTGCAGTTTAGTATTTAACAAAGGGAAGACGACATACAATATAGTACCTTTCTTGATCTATAATTTTACAGAAACGGGAAAGAAATAAAAAAATTAAGTGCAAGTTAAAAAAAAAACATCCTACCACGTTCACAGGAGAAACATTATTCAATTTACTTTGTCCTGGAATCATCGCTGACAAACACAAACTGTACATTATCATAAATTATATGTATAGACATATACATCAGAGGACACACATGCAGTCTTATGTACAAGGAAGAATTAAAACAACACAAACATGAAGTAATGCAATAATGATGCATACACAGCAAGGTGATCCAACTTCTCTTGATCAAGAGCCAATTAGCTTTCAAGAAACTTGAGTTCAGGATAGGATTAAAACTTATCTATTAAAAGGAACATCCAGCGCAATTATCTTTCAAATGAATCACTAATTGAACTACTTATAAAGTTCAGTGAGAGAGGAGTTGATTTTATTTTGCCTGAAGATTCTTTTTTCTGCCATTATGTCGAGAAAATTTCTGTACAGCATGTATGTCTCATGCTTAATTAGTCATTTTTAAAATGTAAAAAATATATTATAGGGCCCTTCCGCAAAAAAGAGGCCATTTTGCCCCGCATGTGACACTTGTGTATTTTTCGTTAAAAAGTAGTAACTTTAAAAGGTGATGAACAACATTTTTTGCCAAAGAAATCCCACACTCGTTTGTGATACCAACAAAATTTCATTCTTACCTTTTAAAATCACTATTTTTGAATGAAATCCATGAGTGTTACATGTAGGACAAGAGGGCAGCTTTTTCGTCGAATGGCCCTGTAATGTTTTTGGCCTGTTGTAAGTTTTAATAAACTTACGACTAACAGAAGCTATAAGCTCCTACTTAACTGTAGTATAACTAGATACACAGCTCTGTAGCGGCAGCCACTGACCGCCAGTGAACACCCAAATGGGCCATTCCACGAAAATGCCGCTATTTTATCCCGCACGCAACACTCATGTATTTTATTAAAAAGTTGCAATTTTAAAGGATAATGAAAATAATTTTGATGGTTAAGAAATTACAAACTGGTATGGGATTTCTTAGGCAAAACACCTAGTTTATCTTTTAAAAGTACTAGTGTTTAATGAAATACTAGAGCATCACATGCAGGACAAGATGGTGGCTTGTTCCAGAAATAGCCCAAATCAATGAATCATACGGCAAAAAGCGCAGCCTACCACAATACAACCACTGATCTTTTGTGGATGCAATGTGGTTTACATCATGTCAGGCTACTGCAGAAGTTGTTTGGCCACATGCGCTTTTCAGACGCTCGCCCATCTGCAAGTTAGTTTTGGTAACCCATTGAAACGGTTTTCCGCTGTGCATCTAGTCAATACTACATCTAAGTCACCTGCATTCTGAATCTGAGACATCCATACCGAAAATGATATCCCGAAAGCCGCATGGCCCATAATCACCGAGCCGGATCACCCCGAGTTCTGACACTGATTTTCCTGAAACAGCACCAAATGAAAAAAGTACACACACGAAGGATGCGAAACGAACTGCGCGCGCACACTCTCCACTACCGGTACGAGGAGTCAATCAACACATTGTAGTTCGACCGGGTACGAAAGATACGTGTCCATTGGCGATGCTCCCGTTGGAAACGCTACTGACTTTGCTACCCTTGCTGTCGTCGGAGGACGTGGCTGACCTGCCCTCGTTGGAATGAACACTGTAAGCTCGGCTGTTGTCCCCCTTCGCACCACCTTGGTGGTAGTTATTGTCCTCCGGGTAGCTCGTCCGGTAGCTATTGTCCTCCGGGTAGCTCGTCCGGTAGCTATTGTCCTCCGGGTAGCTCCTCGCCTGGTAGTTATTGTCCTCCTCGTGGTAGCTCGTCCGGTAGACGTTCCTGGTGGGGGGGAAGAAAGTCACTTCCGGCTCGTTGTCCTCGGAATTCTGGGACTCCGTCCACTGGATCCTCATGGGGGTGGAGGCAGTGGCGGAGTCGCACAGTTCGGTTTCTTTGGCGCTCGTCTCCTGTCTCTGGGTGAAGTAGAAGGACACTTCGTTGAACTTGGCCTGGTCGATGTCGGGGAGGAGCATCTCGATCAGCTCCGCGAAGGTCGGCCGGGCCTTGGGGTTCTTGTTCCAGCACAGGTCCATCAGGGCGTAGCTGATGTGGAAAAGAATGTGGAAAACTCGTTACCACTTATTTATGAAGGATTCACCTACAGACTTAAAATAGTTCCAAAAACACATTGCACTATACATACAGTCAAGTTTCAATAACTCGAATATTCCATTATCTCAATGTTTTCATAGAGTCCCGAACTCTTGAGAAGGTTCTGAGAGCATCCTATGGATTGAACTACCAATAATTCAAAGCTTTCATTCGGGCCCTTGGGAGTTCAAGTTATCGAGATTCGACAGTATTTTACTTTCTAATACCCGATAATATTTTTAAATAAAATGTAGAACACAACAAAGGTTCTTTATAAAAACTTAAATTGGAATATACAAATGCACAATAGCTTAGGGGTGGTAGCTTACTGCTTTAAATTGGAATGTCAGCTGTTGAAAATGTTTCTAAATGCAACCAGAATCAGATACAAGGAGAGGGTCATGGGTCACTACCATTCCCCCCCCAAAAAAAAACCATTGACAATATTATCCGTTATACCTCCATCATTGTAAAATGAGAGCATAATTTAAGAATTACATATAAAATGCATGGATATAGAATATCATGCAAACATATTATAACACACAAGCAAACATATTACAACACAATGTGTTCAAATATTTTAATAAATGAAATGTAAGTGTTTGCTCCAATCTTTTTGATTAGTAAATTTTTTTCAAAGTAAATATTCCCTTTCATTGCTTTCGAAATTATTTTGATAAAGTTTATGCAATACTAGGCACCTTATTCTTGGACAATTTGGTACTTTTTATTGACATCCTAACAGTTCCAGAGATTTTATGCTTTTATATATTGCCAAACTTTATATTTTACTACATGCCTTCCCTCCCTCTCCTTCCCTTAAATACTGGTCTGTATCAGCCTTTAGATGCAACTAATACTGAAGCTTGATCATCGGCAACTACAATTGTTAGTGTACACTAGGGTGGTTCAAAAAAACTTTTTTTTCGCTACGGGCCAAGGCGCACCCTACTTTTTTTACATTTATGTATAATATTACTCCCCTAAAATTTCAGCTCTCTACTCTTAATGGAAGATGGTGCTCAAACACCCTTCATTTTTACGCTTTTTCGTGAATTTCACAATTTTAGAGCTTTTCAGACTCAAGAGACCATTTTCTTGGAAGTTATTTTTTTTTTTCAATTATTCTCATTTTTCAACACATAAATATTAGTTCAAACAATTGAAAAGTTTCTTAATCGTTTGAATCTATATAGCAACACCTTTGATACAATCGATTATTTAGTAGTAGATCGCAGCATACAATGTAGATTGCAGTACTTGTCTACATGTTGTGCTATGATTTTCAAAACTTACTCTTGCCAAAATAGAGTTGTAGAAGAGCTGTGCAAAATGTTTTTTATGTTTTTAAAGTAGTGGGCTGCAGAAAAGAAAATGCAAGATTTAAAGTTTTAAACTAATAGTGCTAATAGTATCACAAGATGAATGAATTAAATTATAAAACTAATTGCACAAAATAAACTATTGTAGCTAGTCTGGCATAGAACTAATCTGAAATTTAGGCAAAGATATTTACTTCATGCTTACTTTGGTCATCATATTCCTCACAAGTTCTATTCTTTTTAATAACTTCAAAGCGAAAAAATGTTTGGCAAAGAATTAAACAAACAAAAAAAAAAAAAAGAATGCTGCACATAGAACTTAGAAAATACTTTAACAAGTTTGAAACTTCAACTGTAAGCATTTTATAAATCTATAGATAAATCTTATGATCACTCTTGCTGATTATAAAGGGATAGTTGAATTATTATTAGTAAATTAGGGAGCCTATCTGAGAAAATCCAGTCTCTTATATGCCTCAAAATATTTATGCTCCTATACAAGAAAGAAATTTTTCATTTAATCATGGGACAAAAAAAACCTAGGTAAAACACTTTCTACAGTTTCAGTGCGTTTTTGTACAGTAAAACAAATATATTGAACATTAATAGATGCTCCATTTGCAATTAAAACTTCTGGGAATATCTGAACTTGGAAAAAGCCTTATAAGATATGAACGACCTGGAAATTGAAATAGCAACTAAGACAGTTTTATTAAAGTACTTGAGACACCTTTCTGGTGAATTAATTAGTTTGACTTAGTTTTTCGTATCCAATTCTAGTTGAAAGAAAAGCAAGTTATTACAAGAATAAAGATGTGAAATATAACAAGTGTAGTACAGAACAAATGGATTTTTTTTAAACATGAATATTAGGGATTATTTTCTAACATTCTTTGTCCTACGCCCCAACGAATGCAAATATAATATCAATCACAGAATTAAAAGAAAAAATTGATTGAAATAATGATGAATAACGTTGCTGAGGAAAATGTTCAAATAATTCAAGAATTTAACAGAATTTTTTTCAATAATGAGGACAATAAGCAGTTTCTTTTACTTGCTGTTGAAGAAAATTGAGTACTTATCCTTGCTGAGACAATAAAATATCCAATACTAAAAGTCTCTCTCTCTTTCAAAAAAAAAAAAAAAAAATCTATGTATAAATATACATAGTAAGTTGAATTGGACAGCAAGAAGTTTAAATATTTTGGCTTTAACTAAAAACCTCTAGCAAATAACACTGCTCGGCGCAAAACGAGCTTCAAATGTTTCTGACACTATTCTTGCTGTTTCTTATGTAAAATGCCCCACTGAATCCAGATATGATCTCTGTTTCTCCCTTCACGGTAATCGCTCGAACATAACTGGAATTAATATAAATAATACTGAAAGGTTCTTTACTGAAGGAAATCTGCGGTGCGACTCATGTGTAACATGCGATGTTTCCAAGGTCTTAAACAAAATTTTACAACTTGAAAAATTTTTTGGACGTAGGAGTCATAGATGGCAGCCCAATATTATTGTGTTGCACCAAAAAGTAAGTGTAAAATTTTGAAACTGGAAAAAATGAGTGTTGATGATATGTTAAATATTTTAAAGAGGGGAAGGGAAAATACCCCCATGAGCCTCCTAACTTGTTAAAAGTTGTTTATGATTTGGAACTTTTCACCTCTCAAGCCATATAGAAGAATGTTAATGGTAAATATAATGCTTCCTTCCCCTCCAAATAATATCTATGAAATTGTCGAAATCTGATGAAAATAGGAGGGGAGGGGGCGCTATTTTCGAAATGTGGGAGGCAATGGGGGAAAAGGGGGGCCATATTAGGATTCAGGGGATCATTGAACATAAGAATCAGCAAGAATGATAGCAAAACACCCGGAATTTTTTTTATGCCGCTCAACCGAAAAACGCTTGAAATTGACAAAAACTGAAGAACTATTTGAGCTTTGAGCACCGTCTTTTTATTTAAGTAGGAGGTTGAAATTTTAGCAGTATATTAGGATGGATAAAGGTAAAAAAATGAGCCACCGCCGTGACCTCTAGGACAATTTTTTTTTTTTTGCCATAGGTTTGTGAGCCACCCTAGTGTACACTGTTAGTGAAAAACAAACTGAAAACACTAGCCTTGTCTTAAAGATCAATGTTTCGAACATATATTATGAACCGTTACAGCATTCTGTTTGTCAATGAATCTTCATTGCAGTAATATAATGTTTTTTTAGAAGCAAGATGAAAATTGCTTTTAACTGTTGGTGACTTTCACAATGCCGGCAGAACCCGACAAACTAAAAGTGAGGTGCTAGACCTACAATACTTTGGAGGCCCTCCATCCCCATTCTAACTCTTTAAGATGACCTTAAATAGTGTTTAGCTCAAAATAAAAAGTAATAAACAAAATTTATAACAAATCTCAGTTTCTATTATAAACTACTTTTTAAATATTTTGATTTTCAATTAGCTTAATTCTCCACCTCTTCAGCACCAGAGATGTGCATACTGTAATTTGAGTCATTGTTAGTTTTAGTATAAAATATATTTAACTAGTTTTGCTCCACTATGCAAGTTTATTTGCACCTAGGTACTGCCTGTTGCAAAATTACACACACATTTTGGGAAAATAAAGCTTGATTTCACCAGATCAGGAAGTTTTTAGTTCAAAATCTGCACATGTGGTATTACAGTGCATGCTGCCTCATTTTATCTAACATGGAGGAGTTAAATATTTTTTATATTTACAAATGAAATTGAACATACATCTTTTCAGGGCAGTTTTCTGGCATCGTCATTTTCCCACCAGACATAACGAATTGCAGAACTTGCTCGTTCGATAAACCTTGGTACGGTTGGGATGCCAAGGTCGCCATCTCCCACAGAACAACACCGTAAGACCTGGTAAAATGAAGATTATTCGTTATTGAATCACAAAGGTAATTTAACAAAAGTTTCACTGAAATATGGATGTTAATCAGCTTAAAATTTACGCGTTTATACGCCATTTTTACGACATGAAGCAATATGATGCACAATACGAGAAATAAAATAGGTTGTCTTGTAACGATACAACTTTGATGAGGTGGGCGTTATTTTACTGTCCGTGGCTGTATTTAAGAGAAATTCAAAACCAAAACTATTCAGAAAAAGAAATTCACTATGTAAAACTGAAAGAATTCTTTTAAATTACAACAAAGAAAATAGAGTGCTTTGGTTTATCAATTTAAATTTCAATTCCAAATAAATCTAAGATGTGTTTTCTGCCTTTACATAACAGTTTGGTAAAACTTCATTTGGAGTATGCTATTCAGTTTTGGTCTCTGTATCTCAAGAAAGATATTTCCTTATTGAAAAGGGTTCAAAGGAGGACTGCGAGGCTAGTAATGGGACTCTTATATTTAGATTATAATACTAGACTTAAAGGCTTAATATGTATAACCTGGACCAAAGGAGAGTCACGGGGGACATGATTCAGTTGTTAAAATTTATTAAAATAAAAGATGTTACTGGGTTACACTTTTGCATCGAAAGCAGGACAAGAGGACATTGTTTTAAGCTATTCAAATCTCAGGCTAACCTGGACAAATTACTCCTTTAGCAGGCCCGTCATTTAAGGGGGCGCAGGGGGGACCATTGCCCCCCCCCCCCCGGCTTTGAGAAGTTAATGTATTTACCTATAAATGGGCATGGCTTTTGGTGTTTTCCGATGAAATTGCATTGTGTTTGGACCCTTTGTCCCCCCCCCCTTGGAAAAATTTGAAATGACGTCCCTGTCCTTTAGTAAAATTGGGGGCCTTTGGAACAGCTTACTGGAAGAGACTGTAATGAGCAGGGAAGTTGATAGCTTTAAGAGGACCACTGATCTTCATTGGGGACTATAAATGGACAGCAACCAGCCCAGCCGGGCCCAGAGCCTGTAGCTGACTGTCACATTTGTATTTGTATAAATCTCACTTATAAAAGTTTCTTTTATATCAGTAGGAGAAAAATAAAAGTATACAGGGAAAAAAACATAACAAATAATCGAAAGAAGAGGTAACCAATCAATATAATTAATAAGAAAAGTTTATCCTACACAAGATCCTTTTCCTCAGATCTCTTCTAAGCATTGCAACTCACCATATATCTGACTGGGAGCTGAACAGACCATCTTTCAAACACTCCGGAGCCATCCACCGTACGGGCAGCAGCCCTTTCCCGCCTTTACGGTAATAATCAGTCTCGTAAATGTCCCGGGTCATGCCGAAATCTCCTATCTTCACCGTCATGTCGTCGGACACCATACAGTTGCGGGCGGCGAGATCTCGGTGGACGAACTTCTTGGCTGCCAGGTATGCCATTCCGTCCGCGATTTCAATGGCCATTTGCAAAATTTCTCTGAGTGTGGGAGCGTGGATATCAGGATTTTCAATGTTTTCCTGCAAAATTTTTTTAAACGAGTTTAGTCACTGAGACTTACAACTGAAGTAAATCTTGTGAAAGATTATAAGCTTGTGGTAATCTTTCGTGCGTAAATCCGAAAATTAAAGCATATATATTTATTTCAGTAACTTAAAAATATGATAATTTTATACAGGGCACTAAAAGTCTGATAAAATTCATTTTGTAAAATTGTGGAAAAAGAAAAAAAAAGAGTTTGCCTTATTCGTCATGTAGTTGCAGAAATTTCAAGAGATTCAATAATACAATGCAGAAAGAAAATCCATACGCTTAATGAAATAGTTTTGTTTGTTAGTTTAAAGTTTAAACCATGAAACCACATAAACTTTCCTGACTTGATACATCTGAATAAATTTGGAAAGAAAGTTTTATCATTAAAAAAATTAATCGTTAGCTTATGTTGTTCACATTTAGATATGATTTTTTTAAAAAAGTAATCTAAATATTTAAAAAAATGTCAAGTCAATACCTACTCAGATCGACATAGATAGTAGAACAATAAAACACATTGAACTCCTGACTGAATTTAATCACATGTGATATTGTAAAACTTTATAGGTATACTAGCTCAGGATACTTTACTTTGCAAGATATTCGAAATTGTAAATATTAGCATTAATAGTCTACTGCCTTTCACCAAACTACATATCGTTATCATATCAAACTAAAATTAACTAATTAGATTTAATCATGAATTAAAATTTGAAAAATATGCATTAACATCAATTGTCAACCACTATAATTTAAAAAAAAATATTTGGACTTGAGGGAATGGATTTTTTTTTTTTGTTAACGATTGAAAAATGTAAACAAGAGATAGATAGGGAGAGTGAGAACTAACAGTAGAAAGAGAAAAAAAGGGAGAAATTGAACAATTTAACAAATTCACAATGCTTACTTCTGGACGACGTGATCGCAGGTACGCTTTCAGATCGCCTTTCCCCATAAGCTCCATAATGACTAAAGTTGGATGACCTTTAGAAACAACTCCCAGCAATTTTACAACATGATGGCAGTTGAAAGCTCTATTGTAAACAAGAGAATTAAATAAGTATATGGAATGATCAAAACAAAGAACATTGAACATAAAATATAGTCACATGGTGAAAGTTTCTTAAATGTTTGATGATTTTAGCAAATAATACCAATAAAGTGAAAATTTTTGTTATGTACAGGTCATGTAGTGGTTCTTTATGATTTCCCCTTTTGTCCTCCCGAAACACATAAAATTCTTAACTCACCCAATGCTTCATATCTTAAATTGTGTGTAATAAAATTAGATTTATTATTATGTGTGTGATTCACTTTTCGTTTTCGCTCACTAAACTTTAATGTTATATACAATAGGTGTATTTTTTCAACTAATTTTTCAAGTAAATGTGTAAAAATTATTGGAAAAAAGATTACTCATAAGTATGGGATTGTCTTCTTTTTGTCACAAAAAAAGACTCAATTGATGGAATTAAAATTTTTAACAATGTTTGCTTTTCTATTTAGTGATGGGAAGCTTTCATTCACAGCAAAACACAAACTATTCTAATGAATTGTATAATGGGGTGGCTTCAGATTTTATTAAAATTTATAACTTACTTCATAACTGATGCTTCTTGCAAAAATTCTATCCTTTCTCTTAACGAAGCTGATTCATTAACAGTCTAAAAAGAAACATATCATTAAAATAAAGAAACATATAATTAAAATAAGGGCTTCAGAGGGTCCCTTGGAACCCTAAAGAATATAAATTCCAGCAAGCGCAAAACATGTTTGTAAATTGCAGCAGCATATAATAATGTCTTATACTTACTTTAACCGCACATTTTAGGTTTCCTCTGTCCTCAGTTTTGTATTCTCCTTTGTAAACCATGCCAAACGATCCTTGTCCTAATTCTTGAATCAATGTTATTTTATCTCTAGCAACCTCCCATTCGTCAGGCTCGTACACTAAAAAAAAAAAAAGCATTTATTTAAAAAATTAATTAACTCAGTACTACATTGTTTTTTGTACAATAATCAATCTTACAAAAAACATTACTGAATAATTGTATCAGAAATTCCCCAAAAATAAACCAAACTCATTCCTGGATTTGAATGAAACTTCTTTGAAAATATCAATTCTTTCACATATAAAATTATCTGATTTTTTCTTACAATGTAAGCATTGAAAACAAGTAAATAAATCAATCTTAACCCATTAATGCCTAGCATCCCTTTTTAGAGAAGGTCCAAAAA
Organism: Uloborus plumipes; assembly: GCA_038373865.1. Taxonomy (NCBI): domain Eukaryota; kingdom Metazoa; phylum Arthropoda; class Arachnida; order Araneae; family Uloboridae; genus Uloborus; species Uloborus plumipes. The sequence continues at coordinate 32,749 of JAXGGA010006286.1, forward strand.
AGGGTCTGAATTTCCCCAAAATGAACATTTCAACCAAATAATAGTGTTCAATTAGTACCTTGGTATTGTTTCAATTCGTTATTAACAGATTGCAGCACATAACCATTGTAAAGTGTGTTCTGGAGCACTTTTAATATGATCTTTATCAAAAATGACATCGTTCACAATCTCAAGAAAAAAAGTTTCCCAGTTTATTTTAATTGCTGCTTTTATTTCTTCTTATAAAATGTCTTTTTAAATATTATATCGTACGCAGAAAAAATATTTTAGTAAAAAAAGTATGTACCCTCTGGGGTCTATCGTAACTTTTAAGGGACGATTTTTCTTTCCTTAATAAACTTATTTTTTACATTATATTTTTTTGTTATTTTTCCTGTCCATTAAACATTGTTTGTAACCAGCATACAAAATATCTTTGGGAAAAAAATGTCAGGCATTAATGGGTTAAAATCTATAACTAAAGGTAAATAAATGATAAAAATTAGCACATTTTATGGCTTCCATATGTCATACGCATCTTAATTGAAAAGAAATTGAACTATTATTTACAGTAGAATTTCTGTGTATACATTAATATATATATATATATATCAATATGCTATTTTTTAAAAGAAGAAACTGGGTGGTATTCAATATAAACAAAAATTTAAGAAAAAGAAATTAAAAAAAAAACTGATGCATTAAATTCCATTTACCAAACTAACAAAGAGAGCAAAGGCAAACTCACCAGCACTCATGTATTCAGGATTCACAGAGGCATAGAGCATTGTCGGCATAGCATTTCCATATCTGCAAAGGAATGTGCCCATATGTTAAATTTCAAACCCATAAATACAAATTGTTTCAACGACACATAAATTAATAAAACTCAAGTACACATACAGTTACAAAATTTAAAATGCAATTAATTGCATGATATTTGTAGATTTCAGGTCAAACGCAACCACAGCAATAGACTTGTAAATTTTAAAATATGACAGAGTTAATTGCACTAGGTTACACTCGGTTACTTTTAATTAGGCGTATCAAGTTTAGAAATTTTGCATTGTCTCCATGGAAACCGTACCAAAGAAAACAGCTTCACTCTTTTTTTTTTTTATGCACTGCTGTTGAGGCATTACATTTATTTCATGTTTGTCGAATGAGGCTTGCGCTTTTATTTATATCCTCATGTCTCAGTTATTTCTCAACGCTTTCTATACTAGACAGCAACTTCACTTGACACTGAACGTCACTACGGGAGGAGCCAATAAGAGTTCACAAGCAGTTAGCAATCTCCTCTAATTGGCCAAGTAAGCTGTGACGTTTAATCTAGCTCGGTTTTCATAGGCTAACGTCATGCTGACGTCACGATGTTTTTGTCAAGAAGCCTTGTAGTGTAGTATAACAAATCTAGTCATACATTAATAAATACAGCAAAAATTTCTAATGTTGTGCTTCATAATCGTTGATTTTTCAATCGAATAATAGTTTATGCACAAAGCAATTTAACCATTTGGATTCAACCATTGTTGCAAAAGCTAAGTGGGGGAAAAGTGCGGAGAATGGGAAATTAATTTTACTTTGAACCGCCTCCTCTTGTTACATAGGGTATAGTTATAGTTGGGTGACAAAATTTGTTTTTCAAAGTGTTGAATTTCACATACGATTTGCTAGACATCACTGTATTTTTATGTTTAATATGATCATATAATTACAACTTTAATTAACAACTCATTTATTTGAACTTTTCCCAGACAAACCTTATTCACTCATAATGTACTGCTTTTAAGTTCGTATCTTACGCACCAAAATTTTTGCTACTAATTTTGAAACACAAGTACTGCCAACATTGTGGGGGAAAAAATTGAACTTGCCTTTTCTTGTAATAGAAATAAAATGGAACTCCAAAAGATATGAATATAAATGCAACTATGCCAACAATAAAGAGCGAAAGCATTTCAGATCTCCAAAGGCCACCTGAAATATTTAACAAGAATATGAGTAAGCACAAAGAATCCACTTTTGCATTACATTATCTATCAAAGAATTTCAATTTAAAAAAAGCCTAAGTTTAATTTTCTAATTATTATTTAAATTTTTATTAGACATACATTTTAAAAGTTGCATCAATAGCGCTCCAATTGAGCCATTTATTCCAAAAAGCAGCCTAACGACAAAATCTCTTATTTTAAGAAAACATTTATACTGTCACATTAAATTATTCTATTGCAACGCCTTTTACTGAAAGAAATAAATCTAAATAAGTACACATTTCAGTTTAAAATATTCTAAAACTTATCGAACCTTTTTCAATTGGTAAAGATGCTTTTCATATTTTTAGAGCTTGTTGCTTAACTGGCTTTCGAAATAAATGGTTTAATTGTTAGAAAAAAACATTAAAGAATTGCTTAAAGGAAAAATGTCTTAATTTAATATACATAAGAATGCATATGAATTTACGTTGCAAGTTTGAAAAAAATAATGTTCTAACCTTTAGCATCTGGAATAACAAAATGAACAGGCGAGGTCCAGTTTCCACTAGTAGCTAAGGAAGTAGCTCTTATTCTCAATGAATAATTCCCAGGTTTTGACACACCTAAGGTGTAGTACATTTTCTTCTGAAAATCCCACTGCGTAATGCAATGAGGCGTAGGTTGATGCTATTGGACAGAAATAGAAAAAAATCAGTAAGTAGTGGTTTTTTGCAGATAATTTTGAAGTTTAAGAAACATTACATTCAATAGAACTAGTTAAATTTCTTTAAAATAATCTTTGTCAGATTTCTTAAGCTGTTTAAAATTGTTTATACCATACTTAGATGAGTAGAGTTTAGCAAATGTATCTTATTTCAATATCAGTAGTACAGTGTTTCTCAACCTTTTTTAACACACGGACTGGCAAAACCTATTGATAAACTTTCCCAGACTGGCGAAATTTTTCCTTTTCTTTGCTTTTGTTTTCATTTAAAGAAAAAATGACCCACAGTTTCAAAACTTCTGGGGAAGAAGTTTTTCTTCCCCATAATTGCAGCCATGAAGCCCTTTTTTTAGCGAAGGAAAAAAATTAATAGTTAAACTTTCAATTAGCGTGAACTGTAGCGAAAAAAAATATTAGGCTACTTGAGACAAATCATAGAGAATTTTGAAAATTAAGCACAAATCTTGTGCAAAAAAAGTCATGTTAAGATATTGTGTTTCTTTCATTTGGTTCTTTTTCTCTCCCCCTTTTTTTGGAGGGATATGTACATTTTTTTTAATCGAGGAAGAGCAAAAAGCCCCAGTCAAATTTTTTTGAGGACTGGTACTGGTCTGGCAGACCACTGGTTGCGAATCACAACACCGAAATGCCACACATAAGAAAATAAAACAATTGTTTAACAGGCATTGCAAAACATGAATATCAATTGTATTTCTGTTACTGTCTCATCCATGCAGTATTCTGTTACTGTATCATACAGTATTAGAGAGCAAATTAACCTACTCTGAACCAAACTATTCAAAGTAAAATATTTTAAAGGATTAAGCATCACAGGTGCTTGCATTTAATACTTAAAAAATTAACATGAAAACTAAATTGAGGAATATATTAAAAGGATAATTTATCTGATAACGAAAATGTATTTCTTTATACCTACTTTGTGAGGCTATGAATGAAAATAAATAAACTTTAATAAGTAAAAGAATACTTAATTGTGCATATATTTTCACTTTCAAATAGAACAATGTAAAGACATGTATACTTACATCACTTGCTTCTACTGATTTAACTTCAATATAATAATTCAGTATTAAACCATTGTAGTTTTTAGGTTCATCCCATTTCACAGTAATGATACCAGAAGTAGCATTTTCAGTAATGATGACAATAGAGCTCACATCTATATCATCAGCACCATCTGTAACATTGAACATACCGACTGAAATCTATAGAAACTTCATAATTTTCACTTTTTAACATAGTTTTATACTCATAGTAGCTAGAAAACTTTGAAATTTGAAATACATTACAGAACTACCACAGAATAATTTAGAGTGAATTCTAGCAAAAAAAAAAAAAAAACATCTCTGAACAATAATTACCCAGTGGCCAAGTTCGGATAGTTGTGATGGCTTGGGAACTGCATTCATCTAAATCTATAGCTGGTTCTTGACAGGCTTTTACCTAAATAAAGATTAAAAAAAGTAATAAATGAAACACGAAATATTTAACCCCAAGCTGATGAAAGATTATCTCAAATATTTAATACTCTCAGTGTTAGCTAGAGAAACTAAAAATCAGTTCAATCCTTTATGACTATGAAACAGTTGCCTGTTTTAGCGAATCAAGACCTTAGTTATGGTGTCAAATATGTGTTAAAATCGAGGGCTCTGGGGCGCTACCTACACCATCTATGTACGTAAACAAGAACTTTTTATTCCCTACTTATGTGCTCTCGTTTTGAATAAAAATATTGTTACCCGTCCTTCAATTTCAACTACTTTTTACTTTTTAACAGAATAGCACTGCGAACACCTAGCATGAGCTTCCATTAATTGCATTTAACCCTGCATTAATGCAATCATGTTATAAAATGTCAACTGGTTAGTAATTGAAACTGCAAACACAAAACCTTAAAAACATAAAGAAGAGCAATAATTTTCAGTTCTTACCTCAATTGTGTACTCCGTGAAATGATGAAGATTTTTAACAACCAGGTACTTTTCATCATAAACCACGTATCGGAAGCGTCCTTCCTCCAACTCTGGTGGCACGGTGCTCGCGATTTCGGTGACATTTTCGACGACCGTAGACAGGGAAGACGGACTCCCGAGGATGTGCATGTAGCTCTCGTTGAAGAACTCCGTGGAAGATTCGAATGACGCGGAGGTGGGAAGTAGGGTTACTGTTGCGTTCTCGGTTTTCAGTTTTCCCGCATTGGGACTGAAAAGATCAAATTCAGTGCAAATAATGTAAAATTTAATGTGTTACTAAAAAAAATATTGCAATTGAAGGGCCAGGGGTAAAAAAAATGAAAGTCACTTTTTCGTCAATTTTGAGATATTAGCCCTATTTAGGGGCTATGAAGGAGTAACATCATCTGTTAGAACAACAAGGGGGAAAACAGATGAGAATCGACCAAAATGTGCATGTAAATTCGAAAAACTACACAAGGAGTTACGAGAAATCAAACTTTGTTCTTTGTTTTTCTCGAAATCGCTTTTTGGTCACTTTCATCTTTTTCCCCCTGGCCTTTCAATTATTAACATTTAATGATTAAGTTTCACACTTAAATATAGATTTCAAATAATAAATAATTAAAATGAAATAATTGAACCGCACAAAAAATAGCATACAATGCACTAGCATTTAGTAAGCTAAAAATATCAATCACTAAAAATTGTCTCATAAGAAGGCAGCAAGCAATGGGATGGGGCTCAAAAGGGTAGTTCATCTTAGCCATGAGCGGCTCAGGCAGGGGAGCAATTGCTCCACCCCCTCCTTTTTTAAGGTTATAAAGTAATGATTGAGTAAAAAGTGATTGTTTACTCAGTGAATTGATTAACTTCACCAAAATAAAAACTGAAAATTCCAAAAATGGGATTTTTTAATATTTCATCAGAATGAATGAAAATCAACTAGTACAGTAGATTTTTGAGGCCATATATTTCACATTTTTAGAGGTCATTTAATCTGTCATGTAAAAATATGCCATATTAAAAAAAAAATTAAGAGGAACTGCCTTCTAACCCCCTCCCCCGACATTTCCCTTGACCCCCCACTTTTTTGGTGCACTAGCTGCGTATGATCTTAGCAGTAGCTTTCTTTAAGTGTGTTAGAATGAAGAAGTTGTTGGAAATTTGGCACTAAGCCCAACCTGCAATTCTCTTATGCTCAGCTTACACGCAAAGTAAAAATTCATTACTTGAGCTGTATTATGTCATATTATTTAAAAAAACATTGCATTTAAATTTACCAAAATACTACCAAGGAATTTGAAGAAACATAAAAATTACTTTTTAATGAAGACGCTGTTATGAATAAAATCTTCAAATTGGATTTGTGATTCGGCATCCTCTCCCTGATCGGGCAACGACTTTGTTTTCGAGCATGAGCAGCATTTCTCCGATTCCAAACCTTTCTTCTCTTCCTTTCCTTCAGGAGAGACATCCTCAACTGCCTCACTTCTACCCTTAGTTTTTTTGAAGTCCGACATGGCCAGCGCTATGGAAGCAATAAAACATCATTAACGCAGAAGTATATGTATATGCAGTAGAAAATGGACAAATATTAAAAAAAGGATATTGGGGGGGGGGGGATGCAGAAATTTGAATTGAAGTAAAAAGGAAAAATAAAAACTAAGAGGTTAGAATTTCACTTCACTTCACTTCATAAACTCCAGGGTCCCCCGTACCTGCCACAACTCATGGTTTAACCAGGATAGGGCCCTGAAGAGCGCTCTGTTCTTTTCGAACCAGAACCAAGGGTCGAGCAAACCCTTGGCCCAGCACCCCCAGAGGTATCGTTTCACTTGGAGGACTTTGTGATCACAACATTTTTAGCGTCCCCCAGCCACCATTAATCAAGACGTTGGATCTTTGATCGGTTGGGATCAAACCCGGGTCTTCCGGTCAAGAGTCCGACGCCTTACCGATCGGGCTATTACGGCCCGAGAGATTAGAATGAACTACAGCAACTTTACTTGGGGAAAAGCCGATGGGCTGATGTACATTGCTGAAGAAGTTAGAATGAACTACAGCAATGTACATCAGCCCATCGGCTTTTCTCCCAAGTAACAAGCGCCGCTGATGCTGATGGCTAAATTTTTTAACCATCGCCGAGCCTTAACAAATGTACTGAAAAGTCTGCATAAACGTCACTGATTCTCATAAAATAAAAAATATTATTGCAGCATTAGAGAATTATTGCTGCTAATTCTCAAGCTTGTTAGGTACATTTATGCATCAGCCATAAAATTAAAGAAAATTAGAAAGTTACTATCAAACAGGAGTTACTATAAAAATATAATAAAACTGAACTGCAACCATTATCTATATTATATAATTAAACAATCTGCAACTTATATCAATCTCATAATTGAAAAGATTCTTAAATCAATGTTTCTAATTCAGAATAATTTCATAATTTGCTGTTGTTTGCAATGGTGTGAATAGTTTTAGTCTTGATCTTTGTTTGGAAATGATAACTTGTTAGGGACAGCTTAGTTGAGATCCTTTTGCAGCTGCCTTTTGCAGGTCCTCGCTTTTACATTTGTATATTTGCATTTATAAATAACATTTCATTAAATAGAATGTCCAAGACAATGTTTAATAACAATACATTTCTGCCAGCCAAAAGAGAGAAATTGAATACTCACGCTCATTGCAGTAATTCCTTTGACTAATAAATTCAGAAGAATCCTTCTCTCGATAGCCTTCAATGATGTAATGAGTGACGTTTCCATTGGGTCTTTTTGGAGGTGACCATGATATTATTATTTCACCTTGGGATGTGGCAACGGCTTGAACATTAACAGGAGGGGAAGGCGCTAATAATATAAATACCATGCAGTTAACTAACTGTTTGTATGCAATGACATATAAATGACAGTGTATAAATAAAGCTCTTAAAAATAGGACAATTATTTCAATACAAAGCTTTAACTTATAGGGAAATAAAAACTCATCATTCAAAACATTTCACTCTAAACCATGTCGAAAAAACATTCAACAGTTTGCCTGAGACTACAAGAGAAAACAAAATTTAAAAAAGTCAGTTGTACCTCATATCAATCAATTAGAATTTAAGGTTCGGTTTACTTTCATTTTAAATACAAATGCATCTTCCTCAAGATGTTAAGAAAAAAAAAAGTAATCTTAATACATTAAAGCTCATTGGATTTCCATTTTAATGCAAATAAATTTTCACAAAATCCTCTCAGAACCTTAATTTTCTTCAACTTTCTATATTTTGAAAAAAAATCTACCCCATTTTCAAAGTATTTTGGTTTTTTTTTTTTTTTTTTTTCTCGGGGTCCTTTTAATACTTGTATCAACCACTACTTCTTTTTGAATTATCACATAATTTGAATATCTTTCTGTTCAATCAATTCACTATTTCTCTTGCATAATTTTAATTTTCCTGTACTTTTCCTCTGATATCTTGTCATTTTAAAACACTTGTATGCAGTCCCTATGATACAATTTTGTGCCTACCATTCTTGGATTTGATAACAAGCACAATTATTCCAAATGTTAAAATTTACTAATCACTATTTAATAACTGAAAACATTAAGCAAGCAAACTTTAATCGTTTAGTACAATAAAAATGCTATAAATTTCACTTACTATCAGGTTTTGTTGTGAAATAAATGATTGGCGTTTGAGCTCCAACGACGGCTGATGCAATTGTGTATGTCCGCATGTAAGTAGCATATGTTGTGTATGGCTTCAAATGAGTTAGTAAAGTTATGACATATTCTGCATCTTCGTCTGCTTCCACATCATCCACTTTCCAGCTAAGAATTCAAAAAAACAAATATTATGAGCAGTCTTTATATTTAACAAAATACTCATCCATATTTTTTCAATGAAAATTTTACATAAATTCTCCTTTTACTTTTAAAAATTATTCATATTGTGTGTTTTCTAAATTTAAAGTTTGCTTAAATTTATTCAGTTATGAAGATTCGACCTCAGAGTCAGACTAACGTAAGTCTAGTTTCGTTATAGTGCCTAGAAAGAGTAGTGTGCCTTACGCCGCATTTTCGCCTGCCAATCTTTAAGTCAAAGCTGTGAAAATCCACTAGAGGGCAGTGCCGTTAGATCACATGTTGGTTTTCTTGGTGTTTAATATTAGTTGATGCGGGACTTTGCTTTGACTTCGTTCTATGTTGTTGTTGTTCGACTGCCATTCTTGACCAACTACTGTGTGAGTGTGTATGCTTTAGCTATTATCATTAGATCAAACTGCTGGAACATTGCATAAACGAGAAAGTCAGTAGCTGTTCTATGCAGAAACTTAAGCTATGGGTGTTCAACCATAGCTTAGAGCAATGGCAGCTCCCCCCCCCCCCCTCTACAATTTTACAGAGCTTATTTCCCCGAAATTGGGACCCCAAAAAGTGAGATTGTAGTTCTTATAAAGTACTTTCTCTTTAAAATTTCAATGATGTAGTCTCTTATATGAGCCCCTTGCCCGCCCTACCCCACGTCCCCCATCGGCAAAACCTGCCCCCCACTTTTCTATTTCACAGTGAATATGAAAATGCAGTCAGAAAATTTTTAACACATTATTATTTAATTAACTACAAGAAATTAGAAACAGTTTTCGAAAGAAAATAAGAGATGCATAGTTATTCTTAAATAGCTGATTTTACGGTGCAGTTTCATTGCTTTAACTTTTTTCAGGAACGAGGATAAGATACACTAATTTATGTTATGAAATATCTAACATAATATTATAGAATGCGAAAATATTCTCTGCAGCAAACAAACTATAGATTTATAGTTTTATTAAATTATTAACAAAAGAAAGATTGCTTTAGAAGACTTACTAATATTTATAAAGAAAAGTTATGTAATTGTTGTGTGGTTTTAAAAAATAAATGAACCAGCATGAAACGCATACAATAATTATTCAGTGATTCATCTTTTTCGTTTAAATAAGGTCAATTCATAAAATGAGGCTTTTAAACAACGAAATTAGCATGAAACAGCTGATTTAACCCTACACTGCATAGCGTTGCCAATTGGATACATGGACTATTTTTTCTTATGACCAGGCATAAGGCAACTGAAGCATAAAAAGCAAGCGTTAGGTATCTTGAAAGCAAATATAACCATCTATCCTCAAAATTAAATATTTGAAAAAATTTTCCAATGTTTTCTTATTACATTGAAAAATATATATAATTCTTTAGAAGAAAACAAAATCATGCAGTGTAGGGTTAAAGCGAGTCTGATAGAAAATCGCGTGAGCTGAGCGCAGCGCCATCTCACGCTTTCCACCGAATTATCTTCAATTTTTCTCCCTCAAGCAGCACACTACTCCTTCCAGGCACTATAGTTTCGTTACTTTTCTAGACAACGCAAAAACTTTTGTCTGATGCATACAAAGGATGGGACTCAAGCTCATTTAACGCTTCTTTTTCTTTTCCTCTTCTGAAGAATTTCCTTTATAGAATGACCTTCGAATGGGTCGATGCGGAATTAGATTCTACATACAATGAAGCAATAAAGTTAAAATCGACATTTTTGGGCTTACACTAGTCTAACTCTGAGGGACGGATAATATAGCTGCATACAATAACAATAACCATAAAGCAATACTAAGAGTGAAAGTAACTTTTCATTCAGCCATTATAATTAAATTTATAATCACTAGTTAAAAATCATTCTCATTATTTACTTTTAAGGCTAGAAATATTTAAATATTTCTAATCTCCCTATATTACCACTAAAATGTATGTATCAAAAACTCATTTCAACTTGTTTCACAGGATAAATGCAAAGAAAAAAAATATGATGATTGTTAAGCTAAAACTAAGCAAACAAAATCAAGTATCTAAGAAAACTATAGCCTATAAAACTATGGCATCAAAATTGAATCAATTAAAAATTCATCCTTAAAAAATACTGATCCTGTGAATGAACACTGTACAATATCATTCAACAACGCTGTAACACATATATAGATTCAAAGTGTGGGTTTAGATAGATTCTAAAGTATAAACACTCACACATCAGCTCCACAAGCATCTCGACCATCAAATATAGTGACATTTCTATCAGGCCTGCGAAACACAACACTCATATTAACATTATGCAATCGAAACAGAATGGTACAAGACATTTAAACAGCATTCATGCTCATAACAACAAGATAGAAAAATTGCATGAAGATAATGATACATAAAGCTTTCACTTTTATGCTAAAATTTAATTTCATTACACATAAATTTGAAATTTTCATGAAAAAAAAAACATACATTATGCAAGTTTCCCCTAAAATCCCACTTTTTTGAAAAATATTACAGAATTTTTTGTGTTACAAAAATAAAACAAGATGTTTTTACCCTTTTTTTAGAGCATTACGCTGAGCCTCATTTCTCCAACAAGATAAAAATGTTCATTAAAAAAACTGTGATGAGAGACTCATTATGATCATCATCACCATAAAGTTAATCAAAAATGAAGGCAGTATAACAAATTACATACTTTGTGATTGAGCTGATATATAAAATTAAAAAAAAAAAAAAACTGGACAATTAATATTTTCAGTGATTTACATGTTTCTTGTATACATGCTTACACATAAGGTGCAAGAAATATAGTTCCTCCATTTTTTTCTTCCTCTCTTAAAATTTAATAATGTATAGTCGAATCTGTTTATTTTAAACCGGTCAATCTTGAAAACTTCTCATGTCGATTTTTTTTTCCAATTTAAATGCATTTGTAGCATAAATTCAATGTTTATCTCCTTGTTTATCTCGAATGATTTTTCCCAAAAACCTCTATATCTCGAATTCCGACTACCCTGTCTTTTGTTAATTTGATTCCTAACTTTCTTCATCAATAGTATAACTTGGAGATCAAAAGCATCTTTTCCAATATCAGCAGTCCTATAGTCCTCCAAGTTTTGTGGGACATGCTGCTCAGGGAAAACAATATGCAAAGAGCAAGCTTTTTGTGCATCCAGAAACCGGGGGGGGGGGGGGGGGAGACCAATGTTGAGCAGGGAAAAAGCTTCCTGAGTACCTTTTGAGTCATTGAAAGCAGTCATTTTGTTGTATTTTTTTGGATTTACGCTTTTTTAATGGTTAAATTGCTTTGACTGCAGAAAAAGTAAGAATCTCAACATTTTAAAATGAGGTACATTGAAAGATATTTTTCTGCTTTAAAGATATGCATTAATTTACGGCAGATATAATCATTAAAATTAGTAAAACATGTAATTACAGCATGTCATATTATAAAATGTTCAACAAAATGAATGCAAAAACATCAATTAACTCTTTGACTTTGTTCCAGTAGCTTATTTTTAAAACTCTTATCAAACCACTGCATCTCGAATTTTTCTTTTTTCGAAAGAAATTCGAGATGGACAGGTTTATCCATATAATAAATCGCACTAAACAAAAGAATAATAACCATAAAAAAGCTGTTTTACAAGGGTTAAAGCAAATACTGAACAAAACAATATAAGAACTAAGTTGAATACATGAAACATAACAAAATGAAAATACATACGCTTCTCTGTAATACACTACATAGCCAAGGAGGGAACGGAAATCCATGTCTGTATGAGTCTTGCGGAAATTCTTCCATCTCAGTCCTGCCACTACAGATCCTACACGCCACACAACCATATCCATATCAACAACATTACCTGTAGAAAATAAAGCATTAGGTTAAAAACTTAGTATTCACAGAAAGTGGAGTCAACTATATGGCATAATATATATTAAAGGTTGATACAAATTATTATTTAGCCCTAAGATTGTTCTACTCTCATGAGTTGGAATTATTTAAAGCAAAAAATCTAATGAAATTCCAAAGTGATTTATTTTGAAAAAAACATACTATTTTTTCATTTAAAAATATTATACATTTACTTGTTTTACTATAAATTTACTATCATTTCAATTATTAATTTTATTGTCACACCAAAACATAATTGCACAATTTTGTAATTCAAAATTTAATAAGGATCATCAGTTCCGTCATTTCAAAATTTTCCAGGAGAAGGTAAAGGATATATGTACTCCAGTGGTCGGGAAAATAAATAAAATGAAGATCTACCTTCCAAGTTTGGTGTGTATACAAGATCGACTTGAGGGGGTTGGTGCTACATACACTTTAAGTTGTGACTCTATGCTGACTCTATTATTATTATTAAGGTATTAAGGTATTGTTCTTATTAAGTTGTAATTTTAAACAGCTAATATAATGTTATGTTAACCTACATTAAAATATTTTCTGACACATTTCTTGTTTTAAAATTGATAAAATGTGACCATAAAGAGTTCCAGAGACAATAAAAGTCTGAAAAGACATTGAACCTCATTTTGTTTTAGAAATTAATGTTTTTTATTCTACTGAGACAGAATATTGCAGCGATTGACTCAAATGGGCTCAATATCGACTGGTCGATCGTGATCGACCGATTGCCTACCGCTGGTGTTGATATACGAGCTAATATTTAGAAAAGTGCCAATTTGAGTCCCAGGTGAATTTCCACTAGTATTTCAATAACTAGTTAAAAAAATAATTTTCCACAGAAAGAAGACAAGATTCTGCTTTCATTTCATCTAATAACATCAGGAAAAAAAAATTTTTTTCTTCAGAAAATATTGTTTTTATACATCAAAAATCAGATCTGTAACGTGTCCCCAGTAGCAAAGCTTAGCATGCAAACAGGTCATGCGTACTTTCTAACTTCCCAAAAAAACGCACTTGCACGAAAAACGATTCTATTTTTACCCCTTTGTTAATATTTTACTTCATTTTTGTTTTAATCGATTTCTGATTTTCTAGCCGATGCGAAATAAGCGTGTCCCAAGTTCCGCCGTCAGAGTGGTAACAATAACTTTCGATCTATGTTTAGGCTCCCAAAATCATTTCCTGCACCTATACCACGTGATACTGAGTACCTGGTGGGATGTTTTATCGAATCGTAATTAAAAATTTGCATTTCTGCATCTAAAATTGTATGTAAGATTTTTTAAAGTGATTTTATAAAATGTGTGTCATTTGAGTCATCAGATCGGTAACACGCTCTAAAATGCGCAGTTTTTATTATTTTAAAAATTATTTTATATATAAGTATAGTCCTTTATTACAAGTGAAAAAACCACGTGTTTGATTTTGGTTTAGTGCGATCGACTCGGAAATAAAAAAAAAACTTAGTCAGTTTGTCAGATCGGTAACAGTCAGAGCGGTAACATTGAAAAACAGCGAATATGTTACAGAACTAACTCACACGTTTCAGAATTATAAAAAGCAAAAATCATAGGTTTTAGCCATATATTGAATATTTTTGTTCTTAAAAAATGAAAAGCAATGAGTTTTTAGTACAATTGCTTCATTTGTGGTTTGTATGACCTTACAATAGAAGTTAGTAAAATAAGAAAAAGTGACACTGCAGAAATTAAGTTAATTAATTATTATTATTTTATTTATTTATTTATTTATTTTTTGGTGCTTCAATTTCTCATAACTTCGCTAAATAACTAGATAATAACTAGCATGCTAAATTTGAATTTCTGATCAAGAAATTAAATTTCCTGCAACTAATTAAAGAAAAGCAAGCAGCAGAGTTGTGTGTTGAAAAAGCTGAAGTTGTGTGTTGTTTCAAAACAAAACAAATGTTTTATTAGCTTGGATTTGGTAATCTCATAATTTATTTTATCTAAAAACCTTATCGCTCATTTTTATTTCCAAGAAATGCTTTTTTATAATGAAATTTGACTTTTTAGCCTAATATATATATTTTAATATAATTATCTTAATTCTATGTTAAAAATGCAAGGAAATGATATCATATTTAGAGATGTTAACGAATACTGAAAGCATAAACTCAAATATGTAGCTCATATTAACATCAGATCTGTAACATTCATCAGATCTGTAACGGCTTAAAAGTGAGTAATCTAAGGAGGGGGTAAATAACTTCCTTGACCTCCCCCCTTTTATTTTCTTGCATTTAGACCCAATTTAAACTTAAAATCCAATATTAGTTTTTTTCTGTAAAAATTTTTTTTTTCAGAAAACTCCAACTTCAAATTGGCACTTTTCTAAATATTGGCTCATACTCCATACAGGTTTATCAGAAAACAATAAAAATCATGCCCACTAATGTGTAAAAACATTAATTTTTCACATCCTAGGAGGAGGAAGGGCTTTATACATTAATAATAACCAAACACATAGACATAAGATAACACTGAAAAATATCTTTAAAGAGGCTAAGAGAAATAAAAATTTTGAGCAACACTAAGCGAAATTCTTAACACTTACAAGCAACTCTGTCACCATTTGAACTCGGAGACACATCTCTGTCGTCCCAATTGCGAACATACGAATAATTCTTGAGCTCTTCTATTTTGTTGGGGCACAACTTGGAGTTGAAATGGAAAAAGATTTTTCCTCGAGAGATTCTGAGCTTCGTTTTTCTGCTCTCCCAGTTCCACAGCTCTTGCAAATTTTGGTTATCTAGCACTAATAATGCATATCTGGAATTAAAAGTAATAAATAAGTGACAAATAATAACAAGGTGTATAAAATGTTGTGAATCTAAATTCATGCAGAGGCAGTAGTTTCAGAATTGTGAAAGGTAAAAGCATTTTATTAAAAACAATACGGATATCTACTATACCTCAACACTCAAATTTTGAATTGGTAGCCAATGGCTACTAACACCCCACAAAATGGTAGCCAAATTTCAGAAAATGGTAGCCAAAATTAAAATTAAAAAAAAAAGTGTGTAAAATGTGTATTTAGAAAAATATATTTAAATTTTAAAGCAATAATGTAAAGCTCAATGTTTATATAAACAATGTTCTAAACTGCTACCTTTACGTTTCTTAAAAATAGATTCATGACTAAACATCATACATCATTCATTGCTCAAATGTATTGTCAAAAAGGTTAAAATTAAAGAAAACATATGAATTTCAAAATTTTTAAAACTCAATGACATTTTTGTTTTCTGAAACATGATTTGTTTGAAATAAGGAAGCACTTAGTTCTATTCAGAAATCAGAAATATTACATGAACAAGTAATATATGCTTTGCAGTTTGTTCTCAGTCTATAACTAAATTTTAAGATAAAGAAGACAGCGTAAATGATAAACATAAATAATTGCAAGTATTTTCAAATCCATTTCTTCCAGATGTTGGAAATATAAATTTGAACAGTATAAAAATTAGTAATTTCTAAGTCACAATAAATTTTTTATATAATGATACTGGAATATGTTATAAATATTTAGATATGATTCCATTTCAGGTAAGTGCATTATGTAGTTATTACAGATAATCAATCTTTGACTAATTTCATATAATTATTGTAATCTAACTACTATTGAAAAAAACCTAAGCCCATGTGTGTAATTGAAATTTTTAGTGAAGAACAGCATTTTCAATGTAACTTGCTAAAAATCAAGAATAAAGTTTGATTATACCCATATTTGAATGTTCAAAATTCAATAAATAAGTTCTAACTTGCTCTTATGAAGAAAAAAAATATTTCTTTTGTTATTTGTTTTTGATACTTGTTCGGAAAAAAAAAAAAAAAAAAAAACAATAAAATTTAAGTTTGGACAGTACGGTTTAAACTCGGGTCAACACCTGTTGTAAGACACTTCAAAAATATTTTATCTGATTTTTTTTAGTATGTAGCAAGAACAGACATTCAAAATTTGGTAAAAACCCGACCTTTGGTCTCAAAACACTTTTCTCTTTCTTTTTTGGTTTTAATAACATAGTATAAACAAGCAGCAAAATATTCTTAAGTGAAAAATGATTATTAAACAAAAGAATAAAGTGAGTCAAGATATAGATGGTAGCAGATAATAAAATCCCTCAAAACTTCCACAATAATTTAAATATTATCAGGATGTAAAAAGATTGAGATTTCAAACGAGGCCGCAATTTTCGTCGAATCACGTGTTTCTTTGTTGGCATGGGCGTCGAACTACACTTTTTAGGTTCATGTCACATGATATGAACGACGAATTAAAATTAGGTTAATTAGTAAATAAATTACAAAATTAATACCTAAAATGAGCCGAGTTACGGTAGTAGATAATAAGAAGCCTCAAAGATTCCAAAATAATTGAGATATTTTTAGGATGCGAAAGGATTGAAATCCCGAACAAGGTACGCAACTTTCGGCGAGGCACATGTTATTTTGTGCGCACGGGCGGCAAATCAGGTGTTTTTGGTTACATAATATGATATGAACAAGCAACTAAATGAAAAAAAAAAAAAAACCTCAATTAATGAGTAAAATAAGACATGTCGTGGTAGCAAATAACATAAGTCTCAAAAGTTCCAAAATAATATAAACATTATCCATGATGCAAAAAGATTGATAGCTCAAACACGGCCCGCCTGTTTCGGTGACCCACGTGCTTTTTGGCGGCATGTTTCTATGGTTAATATTACAATGAGCAATTAAAATTATATTAATAAATATATTACAAAATTACTGTATAAAATGAGCCGAGTTACGTTAACAGATAACAAAACGCCTCAAAACTTCAAAAACAATTGAAACATTATCAAGATGCAAAAGGATTAAAATCTCAAACCAGGTGCGCTATTTTTGGCGAGGCACGTGTTTCTATTAAAGAAGCGATTTATTTTCCTTAATTACCTAAATGTATTTTGATGCATAAGAGCCATATTTTTTTTCCCATTCATATGTTTTATAAATTAAAACTTTATTTCGGAACGGTCATTTCCGCTTAAAATTGCGAATATGAACAATTTAAAACGCGACGTCATTTCGGAAACGCGTTTTTATTCGAGTGCTGCGAGGCTATAAATAACCATTTATACTGAGAAATAAAGTAAAAGAACGAACTTTAAGTCAGAAATGCACAATTTACTAAATCCTGCAAGAGATTTTTGTTTTTAGGATCGCATGTTTAGTACAGCGAACAGCGGAGTTATCGAAATTGCAAATTTTGAAACAAATTTACTGCCGCGATTTTCACTTCAGTTTTTTGTAACGTTGCGCAAGTGGTATCGTTAACAATACTTCCCCTCCCTCTTCTTCCCCAATTTATTGTCGAACTTTTAGTGGACAAGAGAACAATACCTTCGTCCCTGGCGATCTCACATCCGAATTTTAAGTGGATGAGAGTATAATACCACCCCCTTTCTACACCCCCGGAGATCCGACTGCCGAATGTTTAGTGGACAAGAGGATTTGAGAAAAGGTCACATGTCAAGGTTAAAGTCGGGAAAGGGGTGTAGCATTTTTGAATGGTAGCCACGTTGGCGACCTCAGTGAAAATAATGATCGCCAAATCGTGAAAATTGGTCGCATTTGGCGACTGGCGACCGCGAGTGTTGACCTATAATATCTACACAACACAGGAACTACATGGCTACCAAAAGACAAGACCAAGTAGAAAGTTTCGATGAGAGAGTATAAGATACAAGAGTATGACGTCAGACACAATATGAATACATGAAACAGGATTTTTGGGATATCATACCAGAAGTTTCCAGCAATTGCTATCTGTCGTAAAACTTACAAATGTGCAATGAAAGCTAAATATGGGTTTTTTGTTTTTATTATATTAAAACTTCTAAAGCTTAAAAATTGAAGATAATACTAATAAAAAAAACTAGTAGTTAATGAAAATAAATAAAATCTTAAGAGGAAGTATGGTATAAAGAGAATTTCAATTGCATAATTAGACTAAAATATTTCTATGGATTATGACTTATATTTATTCAAATATTTATACAACTCACTTACTCTTTTTTATCAAGCTGCTCTCCTTGGATTTCAACTAAATCCCGTAAGAAATGTAGTGAAATAAGAGGAAAAGACCTTGCAATTTTCAAATAACCACGAATCATTTGTATGCTACTCAAGCTCGTCTCCAATTCATTGATGATATTTTCTAAAAATAAAAATATCACATAAAACATTGATAATAGAATAAACCTAGAATGAGAAACATTTCCATTTGAGAGAGAAAAAAAACACAAAGTATTAAACTGTAGTTTCCATTTAAAATTATTTTACATAGTTTGAGTTTAGAGGGAGGAAATTACCCAAGTAGCATCAACTCATCGGATTTTGCTCAGCCGATCATCGAACTCCTCGTAAACTGATCCCGTAACGCACGTTGACATCGTTCTGATCAGTATCCGAGCTACTTTTCATCAGAAAGCGATGTCCTTCCGATCAACTTTCCCGATGAAAATAAGCCGAGCATCCAAAATTGATCCTAAATTCATTGGCACGGGACTGCACTGCTTGTAAATTGCTCCAAATCTCATCGTATTTCGAGCAAAACTCATCGGATTTTGCTGCTCGGATTCTGTTTGGCCGATGAGACATATTGGAGCAATTCCCGATGAGAACTCATCGAATCCGATCATCAGCCGATGAGAATTTCATCGGGTTTTGATGAATGGCCAATCATCGGCCGATGAGATTATGCTGCTAGGGTATGTTATCTTTGAAATTGACTCCAAGGAAATGCAAGTTATTTCATGGCTTAGGGTAATGGTATTCGACTGATGCTACAGAAAAGCTCAGATTTTCTACGTGTTTCGTTCTTATTTGTATTTATTCTATTACAATAATAATTTTTTTTTTACTACATTTTTTTTTAAATTTTAATTCTTGTATTTTATCATAATATGTTTCATATTTGAGCTTTTGGTTAAAACCTTTTAGTTAACTTACTTTTCTGTTTCTGTTTTATTGAACTGAAATTTCAGTACTCATAAAAGTTGTTCCTCAAGACTTGATTTCGATATAGCACACAGGGGCGCTCCAAATTAAAATTTTTGGGAGGGGGAAAATTATCAATTTGCAGAATGAAGTTCCAATTTTACCGAATGATAAATACAATCATGCACACATGTTGTACATGCATAACATTTAGTGAGAAAAAAACAGGCATCTTTTAAAAAATAATTCCAAAAACTAAAAAGAACAAATAATCTCAATTGCAATATTGTCTTCAAATTGCCGCATCATTAGCAAAATGTGCCGAATACGGAAATTATTGGGAGGTCACAGTGACCTCCCATCGGGGCGCTCCTGATAACACGGTACACATTGCTTTCATTCATATTACTTCAAACTCTTTTGGAACATTAAAGTTCAAAATGTCATATACTAGGAGAAATTTAAAAAAAAAGGGCAAAACTAAACAGTTCTTCAACTAATATACTTTTTTTTTCTTTTTGCAGAATAAGTTTAACATACTCACCTCCACCTTGAATTTGAATTTCAAGAGAGCCATTCACATAAGTACAGCCTTTCAATTTTTGCGCAGATCCAACACTATCAACGACAGCACCATCGCAAACTGAAAAATTAAAACCCAACAATTAATGATGAATACTTTTAAAGCAGTAATATTACAAACTTTTACTTTCAAAGAATACACTAAATTTAATGTTTTACCAAGAAAAAAGCAGTTAAGGCACAACTTTTCACTTAGAATAGCACATTCAAGTTTAGAAGGGTCTCCTTAAAATATTTTTCTTATTTTTCTCCAATTATTTTTCTTATTTTTCTTCCTTTCTATAAATCTCCTTATTTTTTTTTTTTTGAAAATCCTCCGACGTAAAACAAGTATGAAAAACATATTGAAAGTTTGCACCAGTTACAATGTTTTCTTGTACTAACTTGTAGTTAATGCAAAACAAACTAAAACTTATTTTTACTACATTAAACATATCCTGATACAAATATGGCACAAGTAATTAGGAATGAAATGTCCTGACATTCCAAAACCATTCATGCTATGTTTAAATGCATTTTTTAATGTTTAAATATAAAATCATCGGTAATTCTCAATGATGTATTTTTATACCATTTTAGCACATTAATCCTTTGATGGCCATGTATTTCTCTTGAGGAATGCTTGAATACATTTTTTTTTCTCTCTCTAAGTAATTGAATTCGATGTTTCGAAATCAACTTGAATTGAATAACTAAATTCCTAATTTCATCGAAACTTTTTTTTCCAAAATTCTGAACAGTAAATTCATCCAGTGATTTACCTAAAAGCGGAATTTTAGGTCACGGCAGTTTCAAGGGTTAAGGGGAACAATTTATACCATATGAACAATGTTTATCATTTAAAAACGCATCTTTAACACCTTAACGCTCGCATAATTTTGAAGAAAATGGTCATAAAAGTGCCTATTTTTTTATTCAAGAAAATTATATAAAACAGAGTGGATATACAATATTTGCATTCATTTTAAATTTTTAAGTTAATTTTTAGCTTGAAATTAAAAAATAAATAAAAAAACGGGAAAGCCAACATTCAGGGTTATTATGACTGAATGTTTGTTTTCCTACAAAGAGAGAAAATAAAAAATATGTGATTGAAACATTCAAAGAGAATTTTATTGCATTTACGCATAATTTAAATAAATACTAGTAATTTTTTCTTGTGTGATAAATTTCAAAGCATGCGATGCAAAGGCCAACATCACAATCAGGACAATAGTACCGAGTTACTATCTCTAAAAACTAACTATCTCTAAAAACGTTGCAAACTAGTGCAGCCATCTGGTGTACATATTGAGAAATAAAACATGATTCCGGGCATAAGAAATAGATTGTTTTATTATTTTTCGCGCATTATTTTTGAACACTTCAGCCCGGAAATATCACGGGCGCGAGAAATAGAAGACGAAATTTCACTCCGTCATTTTCAGGGGAGCGAGAAGGAAGGGGTTAAAGTATACTCCAAAAAAAAAAAAAAAAATCAAATGTGATTGAAGCATTAAACATGATAAGACATAAGTATATTTGCGGCAAACCTAACCTAACAATGTCATAATGCTGTGATTAGGACTGACATAGCCTTTACAATGATTCCAGATTAGGTTTGCCCCAACTATATAGGTAGAGGCTTTTAAAAATACTGTTGGCCCCGCTTTAACAAATACTGTCTGTTCCAAGAAATACAATTCAATTAAGTGGGGTATTTATTCGATTAAACGGGGATCTTTAACATTGCGTCTATGACAAAAGAAATATTTGGTTCTGAGATATTTTATTCCTATAAGCGGGATATTCGTTTATACGTTATCCGATTAAGCGGGGACGACAGTATGTTAAATAGTTTCAGCAAAACATTTTTTAAATAAAAAGTAACAGCCAAAATTTTACTAAATAAGTGGTTTTCTCTTTTTCCTGTAGTAACCTAATCGTTGAGCACTGGATTTGAGAGGTGCTTTAGCATTGCAAACATTAGCTAAACTGGACATAGTAAACAATGGTACAAAAGAGCACAGTAGTTCAGTTCAATAGACTATATTCAGACAACAATACAAAATTGTTGATATATTATACTACACCTGCAAGTTCAAACATGGGCTTTTGGTTCTATATAGCCAACTATTTTAATTAAATGCATGAAATTAATTGGTAGATGTTAAATTTAACTTGTGATGCCCATTCTTTTTGTTCTGCACTCAGTATTTTGCTATTTCAAAAAATACTGAATTCAGTAAAAATACTGAAAAATCACATGTCTGTACCGTAAATCAGGGTTACTTGGACCCTAGGGGTTACTTGAGCCCACTACAATAAAATGATAAAATCTAGGTTTGGTACCTACTAGTTGAAGACTTGCACGTAGTTCCTCGTTTCTCCACTAGGTAGAAGCCCTCTGCAGTCTCTAACGCTAGTACCAAACCCAGATTTTATCATTTTACTGTGGGCTCAAGTAGCCCTCTTGTGGGTCCAAGTAACCCTGGTTTACGGTATATTAATTTATAAACAAATGAACATACATTAGATTTTTCAGTGCTCCTCCAATGGAAAATTTAACACGATAACACTTGGTGCAATACTACATACATACTTTTCGGACATTGGCCATCACACTTGATGCATTCGTGCTTGTTTGTCTCGTTGATTGCAAAACCAGATGGGCAGTGAGGTAAGCATTCACCACGAAACGGTTTCCACTTCACTTCTTGGTTCATGGGAACGTCCAACATTCTGTTAGTTACATTCTTGCACTCATCTTCTTCAATGCATCTGCGATCTAAATACTGTTAAGTATTTGAGAAAAAAAATTATTTCAGAAACTAACATTAAACACGCTCTTGCACACATTTCAACTAATTTTTCCTTTACCAACTGATTTGTAAAAACTCAAATTCATGAGTTAAAAAGATTTTTGGTACTTATCCGTTACCCAAGCGCAAGCGAAAAATCTCCAAATCATGTAGAATTCCGCCAAATTTATTGCAACCATCTTTGTTTAGAGTTGAGCATACTATTGCTTCGTTGGCAGATTTGTCATTTGGTTCCCTTGGCGACATTAGGAATTTTTGATTTTTCGCTGGTGCCGGGATAAGTACCATTTTTATCCGTGTACGTAACGACGGATAAGTACCGATTTTTTTTTAAGTAAAACAGACACATTCTATTTTAGCTATAATTATATATTACACATCTAACTAGAAATAATAAACCAATGAAAATTTTACTCATTTTTTAGTATGATAACAAAACTCTATGACACATTTTCATACTACAGATATTTGTAAATGTGCCAGAATAAAAAATTTTGATTGTACCTGCCTTCTTAACTGTTATTTTTAAGGAGATTCACATATCACATATGCTCTTACATATACATACACCAGCAGAGATACCTACTTTCAAAATCCTCAGCAGTTATGAATTAAGGAAATAATATGGTGACTATTTAACAACATCAAGCCTGGGTCGTCTTGGTTTTCCTTTACGTTAACTTTCCGTTTGGTTACGTTAAACTTAACCAAAAATACTCTCCAAAAATATGACCAATGAAATGACACAAAGAAAAGGGCGCTCAATAGAATCAAACAGTAAGACCAGAGGTCTGTTGAACTAGTCTCCAAGCTGAAGTCTTAAAATGGACCAGGGACTGTATAAAAATTCAGCAAACACCTAATGGGAACGTCATATGCAAATACATTAATTTTACAGAGCCAGGAGGGGATAATTATCCCCTTAAATGTGGGGCCTGCCCTCTATAAGGTTAGTTTTTGACAGGGGTTCTGGCCACAGGGTTTTCCCCTTTGGCTACTTTTATTTCCCAGCTGCTTCAATTGATTTAAAAACATTTGATTACGATGAACTATAATATTAACCCTTTATGCCATGACGGGACTCAGAAGTCCCGCTTATATTAATTTAGTAGAATGAATCCTAAAATGGTTGGAATCATACTGAAGCTTTTGAGTACACCTCCTTGTGCTTCCCTGAGAGGCCAATAGATGGTACTTGGGATTTGAAACTGTTTTCTTGGGGGCCATAAGGGGTAAGGGGCCTTAGACCCCCAAAAATTTCAAAATTTTTATGCTCAGTAAGATGTTTTTTGATGTACTGTAAAATCCCGAAAGTAACCCCCTCCTTTTCAAAACCAAGCAGATACATTTCAGGAGAAGGGGGTTACACTCGAGATTTAAGATTAGGTTTATTCAGGATTTAAGATAAATTTTCATTTAGACGAATAAGGGGGGAGGGTATATTCGATGGGGGGATTACTTTAGGGATTTTACAGTATTTTCAACTCAAAAAAAAACAAAAATATATATAAAAATTCACTGTTAAATTAATTTGGGACATAAAGGGATAAAGGAAATAATTAGAAAGAGAATCACCTTAAAAGTACCAGGTGGACAACGACGCATACATTTTCCTTTGAACACAACATGGCGACACGCAATGCATTTATCCGAGAGTTTACCGTGGCACCCTCCAAGGCATTCTTGATGGCAGCATACATTCCTCGAGGAGCACGTTAAATTTCTATGTTCACAATCTATATTACAAACTGAAATTTAAAAATAAACATCAATTAATACATTGAAAACTAATCCATGAGCAGAAAGATAATGAAGTACATTCAGTTTGAAACAGCTACTAATGTTTAAGATTTAGTTTCCATTCCAAAATGCTTCTTTTAAGAGCTATTATGCATTGTATTTTAAAGCCAAATGCTGATACTGTCGTCCCCGCTTAATCGGGTAACGGATAAAAAAATACCCTGCTTATAGGAATAAAATATCTCGGAACCGATGCCACAGACGTAATGTTAAAAATCCCTGCTTAATCGAATACCCCGTTTAATCGAATAATATTTCTTGGAACCAACAGCATTTGTTTAAGCGGGACAGACAGTAGATGTGCACAAGCATGCAGAGCAAATAATTTAATCTTTGAATTTCCACTGCATGCAGCATGATCTCGTCACAGCCAATTGGAAACATTTGTGATGAGTGTAGCAACACAGGGCCCTCTTTAATCTATTGGAGGCCCTGGGCACATTAGAATCATGGATCCCCAAAGATGTACGTAAAGCAAATATTTTGTTAGAATAGTAAAAAAAAGTACATAAGTGAAGTTCCAGATTTCTTTACAGTTAAGTTAAATGACAATTTAAATACCTTTCTAGAGAATGCCACTTCTTTTTGATTTTGAGATAACAAGTTTATATGAGGAACTAGGGGCCCATATTGATTGCCAGGCCATGGACACATGCCCAGAGTATACATTGGGAAAGAGGGGGGGCGTATGTTCATTAACATTAGCTGCATGATTTGAGGCATTCCTTAAATTTTAATATGGATACCTAGCTAAATATATATACAAACAATTATGTCAAATAGAAATCAAATTTAAGTCAATTTGAATACATGGTAATTTTTTATGTTAATATAACCAATTTGTTTGTATGATTACTGTCTAGTAACTTAAGCTGTCAAGTTTTTAATAAATAGTTAAAATTTGAAGCATGGACACCTTTATGTTCAAGCTTATTTTTGCAAAGAATCCAATCAATCTTCAAAAAAAAAAAAAAAACAGATGAAATTTCATTTGGTCTATAGCTGAGAATAGCACTTCAGGACAAAAGCATTAACTACAAAAAACAGATCATGAAAAAGAATACACAAAATCCTCAAAAACACGGGGAATTCGAGAATGGGCTCAAGCGCCTGCTTACTATTCTGGCACGTATGAGAATTCCAACAGAGTTTCTGCTGCCTCTGCAACCTGGCATGGGGCACGGTCGGGCAATCGGCAACAGGACAAGTATTAGGACACTCCTCGTAAGGCTTGTTATCCTTGATGAAGTGGCCTCCCCGGCCGGCCTTGGCGATGTAGTCCCAGTTGATGGTGTCCACGTAACACAGATGAGGATTCTTCTCGATGCGCACAGAGCCCCTCAGAATGGTCGTCAGGCTCACGAGTCCGACGTCTTGTATGGCACGCAGTTCGTAGATGACGAGAGCATAGTTGTGAAAAAGCACGTCCCCCCGGATGACGGCGAGATTGGGGAACAGCTTTGAGAGTGACTGAAGTCCTTGGATTCTGTACAACAAAAGGTAACCCGTAATTTCCTGAAGCTTTGGGAAAGTCAAGTTCTCAAAGTCCTTGTGCTCTGCTTTGTCGATTAGCAGGATCTGGAGGGACCCTTCAATCACCGAGCAGTTTTCCAGCTTGCGAAAAGATGAAACAGAGTTGCGAATATCAATGTTTTTGGAACATACTGAAAGAAAGGAAAAAACTCATGTTATAATCAATCTGACAATCAGACTCAATATTGGGTTCACTCAAAGATCAAAATAAATTAGGCATAATATTTTATTTTAAACTGTTTGTACGACTGTAAGATATTAAGTGTAAAATTTTTATTTGAAGTAAAAAAATTTTTAGCAATATAAAACCTTTCTCTCTTCTCTTCAAACTTTGAAGGGAAAAGGTACAAATTATTTTTACTAAAATACTTCACCATTCAATCTCATTTAATTTGTGTTTCAAGTACATGTGTTTTAATTTCAGCGAGAAGGGATACATTTCGAAAATTTAGGCAGAGAGCAAGGGCAACTGAAGCTCATCTTTTTTTTTTTTTTGAAGGTGTCCAATATTTTACAGGGATAAATTGAATATTCTATCACTATTCAATATTTGCCATTTGACTGAATAATACGAATCAAATTATAAAGGTACTGGACCAAATCGCTATTGTGTGCATCCCTAGTGCTCATGATGAAAATAAATTTCGTTTTTTGCAAGCAATCAAATCGAACAAAGAGAAGAAAATCAAGGAAAAAATGTTTCAACTGTAACAATAACATACAGGAGAATTCAATTTCCTAAAACAAAAAATTAGTGAATATAAGTTCTAATTTAAATTATTTTTTTACGACTATTCATCGTCAGATCAGCTGACTAATAGACCAAAAAATATAAATAAAAATATGGGGAAAATAATTTTGTCACTGATTCTAGAGATGAGAAAGAAATTGAAAAAATTTAGTAACTGAAAAAGAAAAATCAAACTGATATAATCATTAGCGCAAAGACATCTTAAAACATTATAATTTGAATAATAATTGTCAGTGATGCAAAAAAAAAAAGTGGCTCGCATTCCCCAACGATTATCTCATCCGCGCGGGCGATAACTTGCCACAGCTGTTAACCCTGAACCCGAGCAGACAGTCGCCATGATATTGTTTACAACTTTCGCAGGAAAAGTAGCAACCAGACTCTCTCCCTCTAGCGGCAAAATGCTGTAAATTGAAAGTAGGTCAGTAGGCTTTTACGTAAGAAATGAAGATTAAATCCCCCGTCCAATCAGCACTCGCTCTAAGAGAGGAGAAGACTCCTATCCACATTTCCGGTGAGACAAGGGAGCTGTAATTTCCCTTTGTTTTCAGTTTTTGGTGTTCCTCTCATTTTATCACTTCAAAAAAAAGTTTTCGTTCCTTTCTTTTCATTCTATCATCTACAAGTGGGGTGCCCCTCGCAAGGAAACAAAAAATACTAACCCCCCCCCTAAATATTTCAATGGCGCAGCTTTCGATATGAGCCCTCCTAATTGGGGGTATCCCTATCAAGAAAAAGCGAGCACGTCAAAATTTTATTCATGAATAATACTTTCCCAGGCAGAGGCATAGGCGGCTGGTCGCAGAAAAAGTGAGAGGGGGGGACAACATCTACATAAGCTGTTATTTTAAGCAAAATTGTGTTACATCATTGAATTTTAACGTTACTAATTAAATGACCTGTAAAAAATGTCTAAGAAGTGCCTCAAAATTATGACGAAAGGTCACCATAGAGCAGTGGTGGCCAATCCGCGGCACGCGTGCCACAGAGTGGCACGGCAAGGTATTCATAGTGGCACGCGAAGAATTATCAGATAATTGAAAAAAAAAAAAAAATGAGTTCAGGCTCTTTGCTACCACTAAAAAAATACCTTGATTAATTTTTAATTGTAATTAAATTGACATAAAAAATACAGTCAATATAATCAAGGCTGATTCAGGTCCGTCATTTAGGGGGGTCAATTGCCCCCCCCCTGACTTTGAGACATTAATGTATTTACATATAAGTGGGCGAGGTTTTTGGCGTTTTCAGATGAAATTGCATTGTGTTTGGACCCTTTGCCCCCCCCCCCCTGGAAAAACTTGAAATGACGGCCCTGGTCTGATTACAGGAAAGGCACAGGAAATTTGAGCTTCAGTTAAAATTTTTCAGCGGGCCGGGCCAAAAATGAGATTGAGAGCTATTGTTTAACAATTCCAGATTCTACTTGTGAGTGCATTTAAGAGAATGTTATGCGTTTCTCAAAAGTGCATTTCTAAAGAGAGTTTTTAGAAATACGTAATGTTTGGAGAATTTGAGAATTTGTTTCAGTGTGCGTACTATCAGTGGCGTAGCTAGGGGTTGGCAGAGGAGTGGCTCTTGCCACGGGCGCAGCAGCCAGGGGCGGCATTTTGACCAAGTTTAAAAAAAAAAAAAAATAGAAAATAAAGGTACGAGTTTTTTTCTTTTTTAGTAAAAACGTATTGAAGAATAAAAACTCGGAGGCTTTGGTGACCTCTCTTCAGGGCTCCCCTGACTTCAGGAAAAGTTAAAGTAGCAAGCTGTAGTTAGGTATATAATGTTTTAGTAGAGAATGAGTGGTTTTAAAAATATTTCTGAAAAAAAACTGAAAAAATCCAGCGTTTTCATTCAAAACTAGAAAAAACTTGGATATACGACTAAAATCCTAGGCGGGCTGGGCTTTTTTCAAAAAAAAAAAAAAAATGGGTTTTTTTCAAACCCTGATTTTGAAACAAACTGAGTTTAGGAAGAGTGTTTTTAAGGGGGGGAGTTCCTTGTTCTTGAGTTGCTCTGAAGCATGTGGGGAGGGGATAATCATTTTGGGGTGGGGGAAGGGATGGGTACACCTGCGGATTTATATAGAAAAGATGTGCTGTTTGTGAGTAAAAACCAAAAAAAAGCATATAAATACCATTTTCTCACCTTTTCACATTTTTCAATTTATTCAAAAAATTGAAAGTGGCACGCAGAACTATTTTCCCCCTGAAAGTGGCCCTCTCCCAAAAAAGGTTGGCCACCCCTGCCATAGAGCATAGACTCCCCATTCCGATTCAAGCTTCATTTTTTTTTTTTGAAATAATATGAAAAATCAGTCAATTTTGAGGAATATCCAGCTTTTAATTTTGTGAAATGAATCAATCCATTGAGTAAAACAATCATTTTTCCATTGAACATTACTTTTTAACTCTGAAAAAAGAGGGGATAAGATCGCTTTACTTTTGGAAGTGGGGGGGCAGTCGCTTCCCTTGCCCCTGTACTAACCGCCTATGGATCAGGAGGTACAATGCTCCCCTGGGTCTGAAAAATTAATGTTTCTACATGTGCCTGTGGATGTTTTTTTTTTTTTTTTTTTTTTTTTTTTTTTTCCCCCGATAAAATGTACATTGAGTATGCACCATTAGCGGCAAGTGCACCAAAAAAGTAGGGGAGAGGGCTCAAGAAATATTTGTGTGTGGGGGGGGGGGGATTACGTGGGCAGAACCCCTGAAGTTGACATTTTGGAAATTGGGTTAAACTGCTGGCTTTTAAGGGCCTTCATTGATCAAATTACATTCTCCAAAATTTGGGTAGATGACCACATCAGACAGTGTCATTTCAATTTAAAGAAAAATCATGATCTTCGTTAAAAAAAAACATGAGAAACATAAAAAAAACACACTTGGTAAGACATTTTTTTTTTTAACACGCCAAAAAATCCAGCACTCATTTTATTATCGATTGAAAATTTTGAGGGGGCAAGTTCCTTAAATATGAAGTACCTCAGTAGGGAACAAAATAAATGTTGGTGAAAAGAGAAAAACATACATATGGATTCTAAATATTTAGAAAAAAGTGGATAGTTACGAAATAATTCGACATTTCTTACGACACAAAGCGCATTTGTGTTATAACCATAAATTGAATTTTACGCAATTTTTAACATTCTTGCGAAAATTACGAATGGGGGATGCGAACCGCCCCACTTTGCCCCCCTTATTTAGCCAGCCCTGCCTGGGCAGAAACCGCTTCGTTTTTCTTTACAACACAACTAAAAAACTTGATGCGCTGCTGCCTGCCATTTTAGTAAACGATCTAACACTTCACATAAATCCCACAACTTAAACCAATATATATCATATAAAACATAAACACCTCACCACAAACCAAATCTACATCCCCCAACTCTTCCTTTTCCCCCCCCTACTTTTTCTCTTTACCTCAACAAAAATATATTATTTTTTTTTTTTTACTTATTTTCCTCCCCCATCCTAATACCCCAAAATTCCCAATTTAACACCACATATTCAAAACATTTTCAAACCAAACACCAACCAAAACACCCCAAATTACTCACCCCCACTCCTATACCCAAACCCAAACCCTCCCCCAACATCACAACTAACCCCCCCCCCATCTCCCCACCCCCCCCAAATAACCTACAAAAAACAAAAAAAACCCCTCCCCCCCACATCACCAAAACAAAACTCAATCCCCAAAATCTAAATCCATATTCATATCCCCACACCTAAATACCTACTTTTTCCTACCCCCCCCCACTCCCCAACCTCCCAATCAATCACTCTATTCAAAACAAACCACCACACTCACCTCCCCACAAAAAAAAAAACACCCACAAAACCACAAACAAAAACCCAACCCCCAAACCCTCTCCTATCCTCCTCACCCACAACACCCCATAACTCACCCAAAAACTACCAACCCACATTTTTCCACCTACCAACTCAATTATTCAAAACCACATCATTCCCTTTTTTCCAAACTCAAAATTAAATCTTTTTCCATAACAACCAAAATCTACCACTACATTAACCACCACCCATTATTATCCCCTCCACCAACCACCCCCAATTCAAACACAAACTCCCCCACCATTCCCACCCCAAAAAACTCCACCTCACCCCAAACAACTCTACCCACCCTCATCAAAAACAAACCAACTAAACATTTACTATTTAAAAACACACAATATACCCCCTTCACACACACACCACCAACCACACCCCTACCCATCCACAATTTATTTATTTTGATATTTCTCAACAAACTAAAGTTGAATTTTACTTTCTTGTCCGTTGTATTAGTTTGGAGCTTCATCAATTTTTTGTTGAAAAATGACAAGCTATTTTAGTTCCTTTTGAACCGCGAATCATTGATTTGTGTTATACATAAATTGAATTTACCAATTTTTAACATTCTGCGAAAATTATTTGGGGGTGCGACCGCCCCTCATTTGCCGCCCTGCCTGCAGACCTCTTTTTTTTTTACACACAATAATTGCTCTGTCCTGCCATTTTAGTAACGATCTAATTTTCTATTTGCTATCCTAGTACTAAAACTTAGTAAATAGGTTAGACAAGTATAGCGCACACGAACTTAATATAATGATGGTGTCCATAAATGATGTCACAATTTTTTCCAAAATTTTGGACCCCCTACCCCTGTTTTACAAAGTGTAACACTGCACCTTCCCCCTCCTCCCCTTTTGGCACATGTAACGTTAAAAATATGAAATAATTTGCTGCGCCAGAAAAAGAAAAAAAAGAAACTCCCTCGTAGCCAATTGATCATACTCCGCCCAGCAGAAAATCACATTTAAATGTGGAAAAGTACCTGGTGACCGTGCCCGCTCGGTTAAAAAAAAAAAAAGTTTTGTAAAACGTGTTTTTTTTTTTCAAGTTCGAAGTACTTGCAATACATGCAATACCTTCCGCTTTATCCCTGCCTTAGGGGCGGTTACTTACTGCTTGGAAGTACTTATTTAGATAAACTTGAAAAGCATTTTTAAGTCATTGGATGCAATTACGCATTTAAAACAGTCGTAATTTATTTTAAAAAACACAACCTTTTTCGGACAAGACATCATCATCACAACCTTATTTAAACAATGTGCACCGTAAAATCACACCACAATAACTTTATTTTGATCTATCTCTTTACATTTCAATATCAATAACAACTCTAACGTTATCAAAACTCATTTGCCAAATACCATAGAAATTTAAATTTACGCTGATGTGATTAAATATGAAGCCGGAGAACAGGAACACTGCATCCATTCTCATCAACCTCTCCCGCGCCTTCGGCGCCAAATGAAATGAAAAATATGAAACCCATTGTTATAATAAAACGTGGTTGCTATGAAACAGTAACAATGATAGTAATCATAAAGAAAATGGTGAAAAGAAAGCTTCTCAAACTTTTAATAAAGACACAAAAAACGGGTTTTTTTGTGAAAACTGGCGCTTTTACAGAAAAAACGCCGATGTAGTGAACTCAAAAACCAAAACTTTATTTTAGTACAAAATTTTATCAAAATCGTTAGAGCCGTTTTCGAGATCCGAAATATATATAGACAAGAATTGCTCGTTTAAAGATTAAGATATAACTCTAGGCGCCCCCCCCCCCCCTCAACATGCCGCAGGAGCTACGGGGTACTATTTACGCCACTGCATACAACTGGACACTCCAGGTCATTAGTTTTAATTTCGTATGATGTTTAGAAACAAAAATCTGAAAAAGGTGAACTAAAATTTATGCAAAATTACAACTTTGAGAAATTTGGAGCAAGAACCTGGTTGCAAAATTCTTGACAGCGAAAACTTGGAATTTGTCAGAAACAAATTCAAGTTTTTATTCTTTCTTTATTTACGTTTCGGCATTTCATCTTACCAAACTTCATAATTTCACACACTCCAGGGTCTCCCGTAACAACCACGACTCGTGGTTTAACCGAGATGGGGCCCTGAGGAGCACTCTGATTTTTTAATCCAGAACAAGGGCCGAACAAACCCCTGGTCCAGTACCCCCAGAAGTACCGTTTCATTTGGAGGACTTTGTGATCATGCCCCTTAATTAACGTCGCCCAGCCTCCATTAGTAACGACGACGGTGGATCTTTGGCTGGGATCGAAGGGCTGGGATCCCGTAAGGAAAAAACAGTGGAATCGCGTTACAACGCGATTCAATTTATGCGAAAGAGCTATCAAGCGACTTTTTCACGATTAAAGGAGTTTTAGAGCTAACGCGAATTCCTCGCTCGCAACACGAAAGTTTTCCGTCGGGAATCGCAGTGCTTAAGTATCGTTTTTGCTATTGGCTACCAAATATTGGTTCCGTTAATGGAATTTCATCCAATTAGTATCCCTGAAAGCAGATTTTCAAACACCGTACTAGTCGGAATATTCCTAAGTTAGAGTGTACAAATCGCGCGACATCACCATCTTATTTTTTAAGTTAATATAATTACTGTATTCACAATGCAATACTATTATTGTGCTGTATTTTATTATTACTACATACCGCAGTTTATTATAATTTTTCTTTTACCCCCCCCCCCCCCCCCACCACCACACTGAGTTTGTGCATCATTAAAGCAATTTATATTGAAAAATAATAATACAGTTTTTTCCTGACACACATGGAGGATTTCCTCGAGGAACTCCTTCGGGTTTTCCGGAGCACGTGGGGGGGGGGGGGGGAGGTCATTTACTATGAACTTCTCAAAAAATAATGTGAGCAAAGATTTCGTAATTTAAGTTCCAAGTTAATTACATTTTTAAAGTTGCTAATGTTAATTATGTTATTGCATTCTCTTTCAGACATTGATATTGAACATGTTTTACCAATGAGAAATTCTTAAATACGTTTCTCAATCTAACAGAAACTTTCTCATAGTGCAATTAAGGCTACTGACGTGGGTTTTGCAATCTCATAATAGCTCCTTCCCATTTTTGCTCTGGAACATGATTTTGATGGTATCCATTTTTAAGGAAGATTTGCGAGAATGTTTACAAATTTTACGCACTTTCTTTATAATGCTACGTTTGAAAACTTACGCTCCGTAAAAACATTACAATTCATTCTCAATACGTTCTGTTTCTATCTTATTCTCAAATGACAAGTCGCTGACTTATTTTTTTATGCTCATCACGTGAGGCACAAACCTTATTATAGATTTATTTCTAATTCATGTTTATTTATATCTTTCTTTATGACGAGGGCCTAACCTGAGGCCTCAAGATTTTTAAGGTTATATATATTACATATTTAACGTACAAGTAAAATTTTTCTGTGGACCAATAATTCATACCAGGGCAAATTCCACGTCAAATCAATCAAAAAAAATAAGTTTTTGACCCGACCATCTCCGATTTTTACGAAATTTGGTATGAAGGACACATATGGCAAGATAAGTAATTCAGCAAATTTTTAGATTTTTATTGTAAAAATTGTACGAAATACAGGGCTGTAAAAAAGCGTAAAAAGTGCGAAAAAAGCGAACAGTTGTCACATTCCAATGACCGCAACTTTGCTCCTAATTACAGCAGAATAAAAAGTTAAATGCCGTTGCAAAGCTGAAGAATGGAGCTTTCTTTTGATATATTACAAGACTTTATTGCGACAGGTTAAGGTTTCAAGGTCATTCACCGTGACTTTTGACCTTGAATATCTCAAAACACGCCCCCTTAGAATTTCTTCAAAAAAATATATTTTATAGCTCCAACACTATACTTCCACTATACCAAAACTTAGGTTGGCACCGCAATGGCAAGGTACTCAAAAAAAATCAGGAATGTTTACATGTTTTACATTAGGAACTCCGTATGTCAAGTCAGTCATTTTCTCGACATCACCATTTTCGATTTTAATGAAATTTGGTGTGAAGGACACATACAGCAAGATAAGTAATCCTGCAAATTTCTTTATTTGTATTGTAGAAATTGCGCAAAATACATTGCTGTAAAAAAACGTTAAAAAGTGCAAAAAACAAGAAAACTCGTAACATGCAAACGCTTGTAACTTCTCTTTTAATTACAGTAGAATAAACGTTCAAAAACCAATGTAAAGAAAAAGAATAAAGCTTTCTATTGATATACTACATCACTTTTTTAAAGAAAGGTTATGGTTGAATATCTTAAAAGACACCACCTTAGAATTTCTTGGGAGAAAAAGTATTTTATAGCTCTAACACTATTTCTTCCACTGAACCAAAACTTAAGCTGGCACCACAATAAAGAAGTACAATTAAGACAGTTTACATATTTTTTTTTAAAATCTTTTACATTACTTCTCTCCTGCTATAACTTTTTTATGTGTTATTCCTGAAATATGTATATTTTCACAAATGAACAGGTTTCTCAAATAAGGCCTAGAATATAAAAACAATTTTATTTGATAAACATAATTTTTATCTGTAATTAGTAACAAATCTTGGAAATCGAAAACTGCAAGTTTTAACCAACGACAAAGTAGAGTTTAAATCCAACGTTTAAATGCACAAATTTACAGGTATACTGTAGACACGTGTTTCGGGGCTACAAGGAGACCCTTTTTCAATACAAGAAGTGTGAGCTTTAGGATGAAAAGAAAAAGAAGGAAGGCCTGTCTCCACAGTGGATAGGCATTGTACAGTTAACAGGTATGTACATCCTGCTTACAGTTCTGCAGACAGTTCTGCAGATATATTTTGATAACTGCTTTTATCGGGATGATTCTTCATCCTAAAGCTCACACTTCTTGTATTGAAAAAGGGGCTCCTTGTAGCCCCGAAACACGTGTCTACAGTATACCTGTAAATTTGTGCATTTAAACGTTGGATTTAAACTCTACATCTTTCGCACAAAGGTATTTATTTTCTTCAACGACAAAGCTTTCCGTATAGAGGCAGTTTTTTTTAACAACCAATGCTAGAATTTCTGCTCCAACATTAATAAAATTATCTGTTAAAGCTTAGGGTGATTCAGAACTGTATGGAAAAAAATAAACTTTGTATTTTTGCGCGTCTTACCCTCTTATTTTGTGCCACTATATACACTGATTATTTGTGAAAAATTTTGGTAAAATATATTAATATTTAGAGGTCGCTCAAACGCCTTGAAATTTCGTGATATTGACAAAAACGTGATCGTAAATGATATCTATAGAAAAAAGTAGCCTTTGTATTTTTGTGCGTCTTACCCTCTTATTTTATGCCACTATATACACTGATTATTTGTGCAAAATTTTGGCAAAATATATTAATATTTAGAGGTCACTCAAACGCCTTGAAATTTTGTGATATTGACAAAAACGTGATCGTAAATGATATCTATAGAAAAAGTAGCCTTTGTATTTTTATTCGTCTTATCGTCTTATTTAGGCCCTTTATATACACTGAATTATTCGCCCAAAATTTTAGTAAACTATATTTACATTTAGGAGTACTTCAAATTTTGTGATAGTGGCACAAATGCGAACGTAAATAATAATAATAACGAAGTTACTTTATTGCTTTTTTATGTCTCCGAAGAAAAAAAGCGTGCAATCACAAAATGAACTATATATCTGAAAAACCAATGAAATGCAGAAAAGTATGAAAACTAATCAAATACGGAAAAAATATAAAAAACAAATTTAAATACATTAAATATATAGTAATTCGCTCATTAATTCTTGCAATATTTTTAAGGTTACTTTTTTGCAACTTTGAAACCTTTTCTGTGTTCCTGTACCACTTGAAGAAGACACTGTCTTTGTTTTTCGTCATTAGTGATAGTCTTAACAAATGCTTCAATAAGGGCCATGCCACGCTCCGTATTGTCGTTTACAATCCTCAGTTTCTTTGGTAGAACAAAGCCTTGTTGGTAGCTATCTTAAAGATTCGAATGCTCAGTATCAAACAGCTGATATATTTTGAGTTTCTTCATGACATGAATAAGGACGCTAAAAATATTCCAAATCATTTCTTTGTGCTTGCACAAAGGGTTGTTGGGAACCCAGCTCTTAGATATTCTTTCCCATTAACGATAAGAATGTGAAAGAAATCACATTCATATGTTACGAATACCTTTTGTTTGTCCAGCTGCAAGTTTGAACTGGTTGGGAAATATCCATAACTTGAAGCCATAAAGAATCTTTAACACAGATATAACACGAGGAACCACTCCTGGGACACGAAAACATACACCAAGAGAAGGTGCTCTGCTCAAGAAAATCGCACTAAGCTCTAGTATCTTCATTGGACACTTCTTTTACATGGGTCATCAGAAGTTAACTTTGCGCAACTTCCATTACTAGTTGCACGTTGCTCTGAATGTGCTACCAACTCCTCAACCTCATCGTTCTTCACTCCAGGTTTAAAATTAGAATGTTTTATTCTGGACTATGATTGCTAAAACCGCTTAAAAAGCAGTATTGTAGATCCAATGGCAGTGGATGGTTCCACGCAATTGCGTGAACATCGCATCTGACATTGCACGCAATCAAATACCCCAATTCTACCTATTTCTTGGTTTATCGGTTAAAATACCGAGAGACCAAGAGTAGAATAGATTTCGGTTGTAATACCACAGAAAACACAATGTCTAAAATATAATGGCGGAAAGCACAATATAAAAGTTGCTTCCATAGTTTTTTTTCCCCAAGTTCAAACATGCTCCAACTTTAGTACCGGCAATGCATGTCGTATTGAAACACATACCACGTACGAGCTCAGTAAGTTCCCATTTATCTAACTGGTTATCGTATAGCAGCATTTTCCGTAGCAATTCCAATGCCTGACTAACTTACTAGAACACAGAAGTAAATCATCAATGCTTGTGGTCCTGATACTAATACTGGTATGAAACCAGCCGATCATCCTTCATTTTCGCAATATATTTTGCATAAGTGTTTCGTTCCAGTGAACTATCAAAGGAAGTCCTAGATTTAAACGACTTTTGTAAGTTAACGGCCAATTCAGAGCGAATAGTTTGCATTTACCGTTTTATGGACGTTGTCAAATCCTCCTCATTTTGACCCATACTTTGTACTGTAGCAGCTACTATCAAAGTGGCTTTCTGGCACTTATACTGGGCCCTGTGTAGAGTGCATGCTAGGTGTTTTAGCCAAATAAACTCATACACCTCAAACAACCGAAAAGAAAACAGAAACCACAGCCCGAGCTTGCAGCCCATTTTCTACCCAAACTCAGGTAAGAGATAATGCAGCTTTGGAGCGGGGGGGGGGGGGGTAATCGTTACAACTCACTTTGAGCTATTATTTTATTGACTAATTACTTAGTAGAGTAAACTAACGTTTTAAGTTATTCCATTTTATATGAAGAATAATATTATTTCGGGTAATGAAGCTATATACTCCAACTCTCGAAATTGCTAATTTTCAACAGAATTCGATCGCGTTG
>JAXGGA010006287.1:0-70971 GCA_038373865.1 Uloborus plumipes
AACAATAACTCGTTTGAAACACATTGGGTTAATTCCCTTTTGAAGTTTTTTTTCATGAAAAATAAATCATTCTATCGCAACAATTTTTTGTGTTATTTCTTTTTAAAGGTTTGGGTTTTAATTTTAAAAGACACTTTTTATTTTTTTATTAATTTTTACCTACACTGGGGTTATACTTAAAAAATTAAGGAACAAAAAGGAACCCAAATTCAACTTAACCTTATTAAAGTTTTTAAAACTTAATCACTTTTAAATGAAAGCAACCCAATTGCTACAAAAAAATCCGTCTTTAGTTTGGGGAATTGCCCCCTCCCACCTTCCAGGGCGACATAGGGTCACTTAGCCACGGGTACAGCAGTCAGGAGGGCGCCATTTTGACCTATTAAAAGAAAAAGTTAGGAAATATTTTTTTAATTAATTACATTTGTAAAAAATATTAAAGATAAAAATAAAAAAAAAATCATAAGAGCAAGAGCTAGAAGGGAAAATGGAACATCTAATACAAAAGAGCATTGGGCATCATTAAAAACATTTTCAAAAAGAAAAAGGAATATAAAAGTTCCAATTTCTTTAAATTTTCCGAGTAATCAGAATTTTCTGAATAAGGATTTGTTTTGGGAGGTCACAGAGACCTCTGATCAAGGCGACCGTAAAGGGAGGCTGCGCAATGTCTTAAGTTCGCTACTGGCACTTGATCCCCTAGGTATGCTACTCTCCTGTGTTAGGGCTGCGACATCGATGTCGATGTTTTGGAAACATCGATGTTTTTGGAAGAACATTGATATTTTTACCATCGATGTTTGAGGGTCGATGTTTTTCCAACATCGATGTTTTAGGTTCGATGTTGCTTTCGATGTCGATGTCTTTTATCCAGCAAAGAAAGCCAAAGAAAAATGTACGATAAGTAAATACTCATTAAAAAGTTTTCATGTTTAATCAAAAGTTGTAATATTAACCTCATTTGGGAAAAAATTCTATAATTATTATCAATGCTTTGTTTTCGATGTTTCTGAAACATCTCAAATTAGCTTTCACTTTTTTTTTAAACCTTTTAATTGTTGTTGTTTCGCATTCAGTGTTTTTTTTTTTTTCGATGTCCTTTTTACATTTCAACAAAAAATAATAAAAATATGCAATAAAATAGATTCATATTTATCTAACCACTAGTTGCAATTAAAGTTTTTTTAATAACTAGCGATGATTTATAGTCAATAATTTTTAAACATCGTTGTTTTGCATTTGATTTTTTTTTTTCGATGATGTTTTACATTTCAGCAAAAAAAAAAAAAAGTTTTATAAAAATATGCGACAAAAAAAAGTTATACAGTTAATCAACAGTTGCAGTATATATCTCGCCAAAAAAAGTTTTCTTAACTGACATCGTTATCTTGCGGTTAATGTTTTTCCAGGAGACAAAAGATGTATCTAATTGAGTGATATAAAGAGGCGCTTGTAATGAGGAGTAACTGATTAATAACTACATTAAAATATGTGAGAAATTCAAGAAAAAAAGATCGATGTTTTGAAACATCGATTTTTTCTTGTCGATGTATCAATACCATCGATGTCCTTATTTTCCAACATCGATGTCTTGAACAGGGGTGATTGCGTTCCAATATTTTACCAGATTTCCGGTATTTTCACTACCGATTCTGGTATTTTCATGTTCGAAAATACCGGAAATAAAATATTTTTAGTTATACTTTTATATTCCCACCTCCGGATTTTTTTTTGCTTTTCGAAATTTTCGATTATTATACCGATAATTATTCATAATATTCATCGAATAGAAGTGTTAAGATGCCATTTTAATTGTTTTTTTACTTTAATGAATTATTTTGTTTGCATCTTTTTTTGATTCTGATGCCTTCATTTAAAAAAAATGCAATCAAGTTGCATCCGGTATGAGAATCGAATTTTTCTTATTTTTGATGCTTATTACCCTTTGTTAGGAGACAAATAAATGAAATATACTTTTATTTATATTAAAAAATCAGAAATTTAAAATTTTTGAGCGAAATTCTGTGTCTTTTATTAAAATCAAAATGTCCAAGTTAAAATTTGATGATGTGATTTAATTTTATTTTGCTTCAATTAGGTGGATAGCAAAATTAATATGATTATCGTAGAACTTTAAATTGTAAATCTGAAGTAAGTTTATTTGAATTCTTTTATGTGCCATTTTCATACTTTTAAGGCCTTTATTTTGAAAATGGCGATCTCTTTGCGTCCGCTGTGAGAATAATATTTTGCATTTTCGATGCTTGCTATTCCTTGTAGAAAGCCAACAAATAACATTTCTTTTTATTTCGATTAAATCATTAAAATGAAAGTTTTAAATAAAATTCCATGCTCTTTTCGAGTGTCAAATGTCAAAAACTAAATGCTGAATCTGTGGCTGAATTTTATTTTTGTTTCAACTAGTTAAGTTTTTTAACACATACTTAATATCTTTAAATAGTATTTCACTTTTCACTCCAGTATTAATAAATATGAAATTTTTTGACTCAGGTCATATTGTACTGATTCTTATATTTATGGGTATTGCATCTGGATTAATTCTTTTCCATATTTTCAGTAACAAATGCAACTTTCATTACTTCATAAATATTTTCATCACACTACAAACAGTAATTGTGTAAGGTATTTGCTTTCTCCTTTAACTATTTTTTTGGAGATGATTTGTTCAACATCAGCTTAAAAGTAACTTTATTACTCATTTATAATTTAATTAAATGCATGCACAATATTTTGATTAAAAACTATTTGAAACTATTCAAGTATAGGAAATGTGTTATTTTTTGAAAGGAAATTAATTATTATGTATGTATAATTATAAAATTAGGTGTGCTTAAGTAATAGGGGCCTTTGGTTTAACCCCCCCCCCCCCCCATCCACACACACATTTTCTCTTTAAAACTTTCAGATATTTTTTTATGAACTCACAACCACCCCTGGTCTTGAAACATCGATGTTTTGCCTTCAATTTCGCACCCCTACTCTGTGTCCCTTCCTTTCAGTTTCCTAATTAGAAACATGCTTAGCCTTATAGATTAAATTCCATTCATTCATTTTCATTCATATTGCAGAGCTCATACAAAGAGAATCCGTTGGAGACACTAAAAACAATGTTGGAAATGGCAGAATTGAGTGAAGCCGCAGCTACATTAGAAGAGCTTTGTTGAGCTTTTTACATATGTTTTGTAAAAGAAGATTTTGGGGAATTAAAAAAGACTATGGGACTATGGCAAATTTTAAAGACATTTCAGTTAAAACTACATAATTATTGTATATTACATTCATGCTTTTATGTTGTCATATGGCAGTTACTATTTTTAAGAAGACATACTTTTTTATCATGTTTTTTTTCCTGAAAATATTTATTGTTGCAGCAAATGTTACATATTTTTATCAAAATAAAAGTGATATTAATCTTTTATCAAATTGGATTTATTGTCTCTTCAACTAATGTCAAGTGTTAGAATTTGTGAAGCGTCAAGTTGAATGAAAGCTACTGGTGACTAATACTTATGGTAGAAGGCAGCGTTTTCCAACCTGTGCTATGCGTACCATTGGTGGTACGTGACTTACAAGTTGGTATACTATACCCTATGTAACGAGAGGAGGCAGCTCAAAGTAAAAGTAATTTCCCACTCTCTGCACTTTTCCCCTGATGGCTGTCATAGTTACGGCGCTATGGACTTTTCCCCCACTTAGCTTTTGCAACAATGGTTAAATGCAAACAGTAAAAATTGCTCTGTGTGTAAACCATTATTCTATTGAAAAATCAATGTTAATAAAGCACAATATTTTCTTAGAAAATTTTGCTGCATTAATGTATGACTAGATTTGTTAGAAAACGTTGAGAAATGAGACGATGAGGATATAAATAAAGGCGTAAGCCTCATTCGATAAACATAAAATAAATGAAATGCCTCAACAGCAGTGCATAAAAAAAAGAGTAGAGCTGTTTTCATTCGTACGGTTTCCATAGATACGACAAAATTTCAAAACTTGATGCGCCTGTTTTAAAGTAACCAAGTATAGTGCATGAAAGATAATTAGTAATGGCAGATGTAAAAAATAAAATAATCAAAGAATATCAGCAAATTTTCATGTAAGTTATAAACATTTAATTTTATAAAAAGTATTTTAATTCACCTTTACTCTAACGTTATAGAGTAAAGGTGTAAATATGTGCAGTCTGAGTGGTTATAAAAATCCGGCAGTTAACATAGCTTATTTTTTTGGGGCCATTTTTAATTTTTCCGTTAGTTACCTACAAATTTCGAAAGATTTCGTTTCTTGAAACAAGCACAAGGATCGCATCAAATATATTTCATAGAAATATTTTAACATCACAGAATAAATTAATTTGTTTTTGATAATTTGTGTTATAACCATTTATCAATAACGAAATTTGGCAAAAAAGTGATAAATATGAAATTTAGATCAAGCACACACATATACAGGGTGCGGCAGCATAACTTCCTTTTTTCAAAACTCAATAAAAACTATTGTAGGCATCGGAAAATATTTATTTATTTTTTATAATGTAGTTACATGTCTAAAGTTTTTATTTACATAGTTTTAAAGATCAAATCTGATAGGTGACGTCCCCCATTCTCTATACATTGCGTAATAATTGCATAACCGATTTCTGGCGTTTGTCGTGACTCTTGTTAGCATAGCAGGTGTTATGTTGGCAATTTCTTCTTGGATGTTGGTTTTCAAATCTTGTAGGGTTCTTGGACGTTTCACGTAAACACGGGATTTCAAAAAACCCCATAGAAAAACAATTGATTTGCGGTCTGGGACGGGAGCCAACGGGGCTAAATTAAAGCGATTCCGAAATGCACGCCGAGTTGCAATAACCGAACATCCGCTTGAAAAGTAGGCCTCAACGGCAAAGGCACGCTCCTCACTATTCCAACGCATGATGGCGACTGAACCGTGTCTGGACAAAACTTTAGGCAGCGCGTACACCAAAGCGACACGAGTCGCTTTGTCGATGTCTTCCCGAAGACGCACGGATGAACTCGTTATTCCTCCCTGTTGTGCGCACACCGAAGAGTCAAGTGACGCGCCTCAAATGCTGCGGCCGTGTCGCACGAATGCCCGCTTGATTCCCCGTGTGCTATCCAGGGAGCAAAGAAGCGTCTTGAGTCGCATCGTCCGATACAAGATGGCCGACTATGAACACGCGAAGAATGTTTCTTGAGAACAACATGAAAATTCTAGTTAATCTTTACATCGTTGAATTTAGATCAACTATAAAGCATTCAAAAAAAAGTTAAATTAAAAATTAGACAGAAGACAAAAATGTTGGGCGGTACAGTGCTGGGGACCTGTTTTGAAGTGTATCCACTGTTTGCATAAAGCTGTATATCGGCTATTTCCTCTCATTTTTTTAATTTTACGTTTTTCGGCTGCTTTATAGTGCCTGAATGTAAGGAGATTTAGATTAATTGGAATTTTTGAGTGCTATAATCTTTTTTCTTAATTTTTATATGACACTACTTCAATAAATGGCGAACTGTGAGTAAGGCGCTCTGGCGTGGTTGGTAGAGCGTCGGTCTCGCAACAGGAAGGGCGTGTGTTCGAATCTGGGCGAAGAAAGGTTTTTTTTTTCTTCCTTAACATAATTTTTCTTTCCATCACAATGTATATTGTTTTACAAAGTTTTTTTTTTTTTTCCAGGAGAAGGGGCACACCAGAATTATGGAAATAATTCATCAAGCTTCAAAAAAGATCATTAAAAAAATTTCACCACTGTCTACGAAAAATAATTAAGCAACTCTCAATTATA
Organism: Uloborus plumipes; assembly: GCA_038373865.1. Taxonomy (NCBI): domain Eukaryota; kingdom Metazoa; phylum Arthropoda; class Arachnida; order Araneae; family Uloboridae; genus Uloborus; species Uloborus plumipes. Next base: position 5,810 of record JAXGGA010006287.1, read on the forward strand.
CTGTTGTTCAAAAAATTACTTAAAAAAAACGAGTCTTTCCGTTTCAATTGAGAAATTGGGTTTTTCCCCTTCAAAAATTTAAGCTTGGGTGCTCCTAGGTTGAGCTACATATAACTTTTAAGCTTGCATATATTTTTACTCAAATATATTGTAAAATATGAATTTGAAAACAGCTCAATATTGATATGAAATATCAATTTTTCCGAAACCATGACTGTTTAGGATGGAAATATTTACCTCGCTTCATAAAAAAAAGGTGTGAGAATAACATTTTAAATAAAACGCTCCTTATAATCCCAGAATACACTTAGTAGTAAGATTTTTTTAGTTAGTTCTTATAAGGACGGTTCTCTGTAAACTCGTAATTGGCTGTCCGAACCGAGTATTTTAAAAATAATAAAGCGTAATAAAGTAATAATCGCTCTTAATACAAATAAAGCATTAATACTCTGTGGCTCAATCGTATTTGCAGCGATAAAAATTAATTTTTTTTTCTAGAAATTATCTAAACACCAAAAACACAGTACTCTCTCTGTCCCGATCGTATTGTCTAACACTTCAAAGTAATATTCCAAAAATCCTATCAACACTACATAAATTTGGCAATTAATATCTAAAAATAGAATAATGCAGCTATATTTTTTTCATAAAATAAGGTCCAAGTACGTATTTCTAAAACCTAATATTGTCATGTAAATTCTGTCCGGAGTTTTTTGAAACAGTCCCCTGCCACAAATACACAAATTCAAAGCTGCAATAGAAAAAATCCATTACTCTTAAAAATGTTTTCCGGCATGAAGTTAAACGCAATCAGAGTGAATTTGGGGGCCGAAATTGCTGAGAACGGTGTTGAAACGCTGATTTGTTTAGTTTCAGAGCCACATTTGCGGCGAAAATATGAATCTTGGTTGTTGCAAAAACAGTCCTCTGGTAGTAATTTTATTAATGTTAATTAGTTTAATTATGAAACATATTAGTTATTATGTCCACGATTTGTGCCTAAATTTGTAGGTAGTTTCGTAACTAATCATGTTCCAATCATTTTGCAGATATTACACAACAAAGTGCAAGTACACAGTCCCCTGCGACTTACTAGCTATCGTGATTTATCAGATAGATACAAACTTCAATTGGCCCTTTTTCAAACCAAAGTAATGGATTCATTTTCTGAGCAACAGTACTGTATAACTATACGAACATTTCAAAAAAGCATGCCCGGACAGATTCTGAATGGAAAATGACGAGTTGACAGAGATTCGTCCATAACTTGAGATAAGGCCGCCCCCCCCCCCCCCAGCAGCAGAAACCATAAACATGAATAATACCAATTATTTTGGAATTTCTTGACATGAAAAGTTTTAAATTATATTTATTTCGCTTTAATATTCGATCAACTACCCATTTCATCGACTAAGCAAAATAATATATTTTCAAGCTACAATTTTTTCAGCTTGTTGTTCATAAGATAAAAAGAATAAATTCTTAATAAATAGCAGTTTAAACGATAAATATTACTTTACTTCATTTAATTATTTAATTTAATTTATTATTTTTCATTGTATCCAGTTTTTACTATGATGACATTAGATTTTTAATTTCCTTAACCCATTCGCTGGCCCGACCGACACAGGATCGTCCGCGCACTTTGTGTAAAAGCCGGCCCGGCCGACACAGACTCGTCCAAAGAAATCGGTTCCTAACTGCCTGCGACGATCCTGTATCGTCACAGCGTTTCTAGCAGTTTTTGCTTCGGCCGAACCTGTGTCGGCCGTTCTTCCAGGGGCAAACCCTATTATCACGCTTCTCCTTAGTGTTCTGGCGCTTTGAGGGAAGCGGTACTCATCTCTTTTTTTTAGTCAACATTACGTAATATATTTACGAGAAACTGTGATTTTTATTATTGTTTATTTTAAACCGATTCATTACATGATCCTTTTGGGTACTCTTAGATTTTACATGTATATTGCTTCAAATAATCAAGCTTTCGATGGAAAATTTGTTTCGAAGCATTCTTGGGTTTGAACTAACGATAAAAAACCATGAAAATATTTCCTTACTGTGACCACTTTTTTCTTGCTTATATGAAACAAAGAAACTGAATTAATAATTTTCTTCTTTTCAACAATATCCCAACATCTTTTTAAAACATTCTTCAATAAATTTAGCAAAAAATACGCCGACAACAAAAAATACTGCGAAATATAGCAGTAGCAAAACTTGTTTTGGAATTTCTTTCTAAGTTACTTTATTTTGTGGTAAAAAGATCACTAGGAAGGGTTAGTATAGAGAGGATGACTTTCTGGCTATTGTTTGAAAGGAACCTGCTTCGATGGTTTGCGAAAACCACTCCCAAGAACCGAGTTGAATGGGACCCCCCAGAGTGACTCTCTTTTACACACACTCTCTCAGCTTGCTCTCTGCTAGACACCACGGGGATTGGGGCGCGTTCAGTTGTATTCACATAAAGGTTCTCTTGGGAAATGGGGGACTAGCTGGATGTTTAAATGTGTTTAAATGACCCCGGATTGGGAGTTAAAGTCCCAGAAGTTAAGATAAAAGAACCGACGAGAGAAGTTATCTCTCTGTGTTACTGTTCATTTTGAAGTGTCACAATGCACCAAAGTCACAGAGGAATACTTAAAAACCTCTTTTAGAAAATCGTTCACACACTTAAGAAGTTTGTTATCTTCCGTTCTTGCACGGTAAGTAAAAAGTCAAACGTTCCGAAAAAATACAACAGTTCATTTCATTTAAACTATTCAGTTCACGCTGAATTGTCTCATTGTAAAATAACCAGATAGAAAGGATTATTGCCGCACTTGTGCTTGAATCCCACGGTCCGTTTTGACAGGACTGCCGTTTTGATGCGGACCGCACCTTTCTTCCTAAAAGTGCTCCTCCGGGATGCTGTGATGCTGCGCCGCGCCGCCTCTTTCATCTTTATTTGGGGTGCATTTTGGGATTAGCGGTGGTTTCAGTTGCTTTAACTCAATGACAAAAACTTCATTGACAGCGTTCTGAGTAAATGCCGAAACAGTATTCAGTCCTTTGTGGTTCCCGTAGTTTTTAAAATATTCCCACGCTGATTTCGGTTTTCTTCCCAGTATGAGTTATACGAGCACTTCCCGCATTGAAAATTCTTCCCTTTGTTAGGAAGTTTGAATGCATCAAAAGTAGCCGGTAAGCAGTGATGTTTCTAGTTTTGAAAACCATTCCAGCCCTTGAAGCGTTTTAGATCAGTTCCCTCCTTTACTGCGCACTAGGAAAGATATTTGAATATTCGTCAGTCGCTTGCTTTAGTAAAATAATTAAACATATTCTTTAAAGTTTTTTCTTTGCTATACTTTAATAGTAGACATTTATGGAAGATTCATTACTAATTGGTTCTTCTGATGAAGAAAACAGTAGCTATGATTCAGAGGATAATAGCTATGATTCAGAATTTGACTCTGAAAGTGACTCAGATTTAGATGCAAGCGATGGTTTATCCAATGCAAGGGATTGGTGCAAAATTGGCAGAAATGATGCAACACATCCCCCACCTCGATTTACTTTCATGGGTAATCCTGGATTAAAAGAAACTGTGAAAGACGCTGCTGATCCAATGGAATACTTCAATATGTTTTTCAATGACGAAATTGTCGATCATATTGCTTGTGAAACAAATAGGTATGCCAAAGATTACCTGAAAGATGCTACGCTAAAGCCCCACTCTCGAGCTAATAAATGGAAACCATTTTCTCCTGAAGAAATAAGAGTTTTGCTTGCAATTTTCATTCTTCAGGGTATTGCTCCGAAACCAAAAGAAAGCCTTTTTTGGACCAGAAGGCCATCACTAGAAACACCTTTCTTCAGAAATGTGATGCCTGAGAAAAGGTATTATTTACTGACGAAGTTTTTGCATTTCGTTAATAATGATGCTGCTGCAGAAACATGTCCTGAACCAAAACTGAGAAAAATCTGGTCTATTTTTGAACACCTAAGCACGAAATTTTCTACTGTGTACATCCCAGAAAGAGATGTTTCTATTGACGAGTCTCTTATGAAATTTAAAGGAAGATTGTCGTGGATCCAGTTCATTCCTACGAAGAGATCGAGATTTGGCATCAAGTTTTTTGTTTTATCTGAGGCAGCAACAGGATATGTATGGAAATGGACTGTTTACGTTGGGAAAACAACTTTATTCGATGAACAATTCGCAAATCGAAACTTGGCAACGAAATGCGTAATGACGCTGATAAAACCTCTTCTGAATCAAGGCTATTGCTTGATTACTGATAACTTTTATACATCTCCCGAGCTATATGAAGAGCTAATAAACAATAAAACAGATGCTTACGGCACAGTAAGAAAAAATCGTAAAAATTTACCCGCAGAACTTAAATTTTCTCACTTGGAGAAAGGAAATACCATAGCTTTTCAAAAGGGAAAAATGTTAGCTTTGAAGTGGAAGGACAAAAAAGATGTTTGCATGTTATCAACTGTGCACGATGCCACCCAGAAAAGTGTTGAAAAAAGAGGAAAATACGTGCTGAAACCTTCAGTTGTTGTTGACTACAATGCGAACATGGGAGGTGTTGATAAATGTGACCAAAGACTGGCATATTACTCGTCTATGAGAAGACAAAAAAAGTACTATAAAAAAATGTTTCGTCACCTTTTGGATGTTACTATTTTTAATAGTTACATATTGTATCGCAAAAATAATCGCAAATATCTGGAATTTTTAGACTTTCGCGTTTTGCTTGCGGAAAGACTACTTGAAAAATTCCATAGTCCCGAAGCTACCTTAAGTCCATCAAGAATTTCAAACAGTGCTAATATTTTGCGCCTAACTGAAAGGCATTTCCTGAGTTACATCCCACCTACACCATGTAAGATGGAACCAAGAAGACGATGCATCGTGTGTTCCAGCAAAAGAACTGATAATTTTAAAAGAATTCGAAAGGATGTTCGTACAATGTGCAAAGACTGTGATGTAGGTTTGTGTGCAATTCCTTGTTTCGAAATTTATCACACTAAAGAAGAATTTTGAAGGCTTCTAAAAAAAAGACAGTTAATGAACTGACATGAATGCTTAAAAGGTAGCAAGACTTTAATAGTTTTAATGCAATGAACTTCTACTAAAATAAAATTCGAGTATGTAGTGTATTTTCATAGATCTGTTCCACAACACATCTCTGTAAAATTGTAAGTAGTTTTCCTTTCTTAATTTTTTGCTCATCTGTTTGTTGAAAATTTTCTAAATACTTAAAGCTATATGAACTGTATTTTTATTTGCATAATAATAATAATAAGCTTATAAAGATATTATTTAGGAACATGTTTCATTTGGTTATGTGACAGTTATTAATAATCCCAATTTTATTCAAATAAAATAAACAAATTAGTAGAAAGGTAAATATTGAATTAAAAAGCATCATAAGTAAGAAAAAATTTATGAAGCAATCAGTAAAATAAATCTATATATATAAAGATGACGGTGTTAGTTTGTTTGTTCGTTTGTAACCGCTGGCCAGAAGCCCCCACAGCACCTACGGACCTGAAACTTGGCTCAAAAATTCGAACGCACCCCCGCGTGATGCACCTCGAAGCCTAAATTTTTAATTTCGAATTAGTTATTTTTAAATTAGTTAATTAGTCTCATTTTTGGTGTATCTGCCATAATTGAGGGGGGAAAACCTTCCCCCACCCCATAACATTATATATCGCTGGAAAGGGTTTTTTTTCTAAAAAAGAAAAGTTGTAGCACGTTTCTGTCCGTTAATTACGGCAGGAGATATTAATTAATCAAATTTGGTAAATTTTCAAGGCATAACTATGTACGCTGAAACACTAAACTGAAACACTAGAGCCATTTTCCATGCAAACTGCTCTTTCGTCTCTGAAGTTTCATACTGGTTTAAATTTGCGTATAGAGTTAAGCCTTGAAAAGTGACTAAATTTAAATAATTAATATATCCTGTTACTTACTTAACTTAATGTATTTTTGATTTATTTGGCGAATTGTGTTTTAAACTTCAACAAGACTTTTAGTGGAATTTAAAAGGTTGTAACACACATTTTAATTAAAGACTAGGGGAAACGGTAGTTATTGGCCCCCATATACCAGTGAAGATAATGTGACAGCAGCAAAAATTGGTATAACTCCTCTGAAAACTCCTATAAATTTGTGTACGCCATCTACTTCAAACAAAATCACTCATTTTAGCAAATTTGTCGATGATTACCAACAAAATACACCAAAAAGTAAGTGAAATTTTCTTAATAGGATAGACAAAAAAACCATTCTTTATTATATCTGAGAGTTATACAGTAGCTATTGAAAAAAATGAACAAGAAAAGCAGCAAAAGGAGTGGAAAAAAATAAAAGAAAAGAGAACGGAATGGACAAGCAGTCGTACAGAAAGAAAATGCTTTATAGAAGACTAAAACAAATAAAGATGAGTCAAAAAATAGAAAAGGGAAAGATGGAAAAAGATATTGAATGCTATAAAGTTATAATATACTTAATGAATGGAAACTATATTCAATTAACGATATACCTTCATATAATGGTATTTATCATATTCATCTAAAGGTATAATATTTTCGTATATGTATGAATAATACAGTATAACATTGAATGTTTACACGGCCAATAACTGTCTGTTTTCATGGCCCATAACTATGATAAGGTGGTCAATTACTATCAATTTGACATTTTTGTTTTTGCGTTGATTTTTTTCTAATAATATATTTGAAAAGTGTTTTCAGACAGTATGAGTAGTACAATACATTAATATAGTATCATATGAAGTATTTTTTATTTATGCAGAAATATTTCATTCATTTTTTATTCAAGCGTACAAATACGATGTCGCTAAAGTGGCCAATAACTATACCGTTTCCCCTATAATAATTTTACTTCTGATGTTTGGAGTGAATTTAAATTTTAACTTCCTTCCCACTTAAATGCACGGGCATCGCCGTGCGGGTACTGCTAGTATAACATATAAAATAAATTAAGACAATTAAAGCTTTTGCTTTTCTAAACTTTTAGTACTTTCTTTTTATAACTTGTAAATTTAATTGATCTTTCCTCGTGCTTCTGCTGTGACATACATTTTGGTTACGTAAATAAAACACGTTACTTTCTATTATACACAACTGTTTGCGACTATAATTTTCAATTTCATGTTCGGCTGCAAAAACAACATTAAAATCCCCGTAGCAAAACGGGCAGGAAACAGTTATCATACTGGAGCGAAATGAAACCGGTCTGTAATCTACGCCGTATTCACTTTGCGGCGGAAAGCATTTTTCGCCTGGTCATTGAAAGGGTTAATTGAATACCATTTAGTGATTACTAGAACTATTAAAGTCTTTTAGTTTCTGTCACTATGAAAAAAAAAACGTTATAATATTATGCTACATTAAGCTTCTGTGATACCAGTTATGATGAAAGATACGCACTCCTTGTCTCTTCTCTCCACAATACAGGAATACAGCTCTCAAAATACGGATACAGTTACGCTATAACACTAATATGCGCATGCGCGATTTTAGGATTGCAATCCGACTTTCGCCTTGTCGGTGTACGCACGCGGGAAGCACAAGTCGCTGGCGAGTGCGACAGAAGCGGCTGTCGCAGACATCTGATGCTTTCGTGACGCTTTGGTGTACGCGCTGCCTTACAGTACCCCCTCTTTTTTAAACGAGACCACTAGCGCTCCGCTATGACATCAACTAACTGAATGGCACACATTTTAAAAAAGGATATTATGCTGCCGCACCTTGTATGTTACATTGAGTTTATAATTTTAGCTAGTTTAAAATTCAGCATGATGTTTGGACTTGTGCCAGTGGAATTTCTCTCAAGTGAAGTACAAAACATGGTCACCCAATAATATGTAAAAAGCAAATAAATAAACACACTTGCAATAAAAAAAATTTCAATTATCAAATTCAAATATGTACTTTCAATAATCAAATTCACAAAATGCAATCATTTTTACGAAATAGTACAGTTATGCATGATGTACAACCAAGTGGTATGTGCGTTAAAAAACATTGGAAAACGCTGGTATAAGGTTAACGTTATGAAAGTAAAAAAAAAATGCAATTGCTCTAAAAACGCAGTTGTACGCCTCCTCTGATTCATTAGAGTAGGGGTGGCCACTATCTAGAGAAAAAAAAACTCAGCGTGCCACATTAAATTTTTCCAACGAGCTGGAATTTTTTTAAACAGTTAAAAATCATTATTTGTCGCCTGTCTAATTAATTCTTACGAAAATAGAAATATTTTTCAAGTAAATATTAGTGATTGAAATTAAAATAATAGCATTGGGTAAAACAAGTCCGAACTTAAGAGTTATTGTTAATAATCACCTTTATCGATTCATTCAGTTGGGTTAGGCTTAAAATATGAAGAAATAACATGAAACATTTTAGTCTAAAAATTAAAATGTTAGTACTTAATGTGGTTCATGAATCGGTAGCTTTTATTACCAAGTTATTAATTTCAGGATAAATTCTAAAGAATGCTGATAAATACAAGTGTTCTAAGAGCTATCAATCGATATTTTGATTTTTATAAATTCATAACAGAAAATATTTGTTCACAAATATATTTTGAACCTAATCTACAGCACCACCGGATAGCTAAGTGGTGTGAATGGGAAAACCTTTTGCTGGTAAAAATTTCCAAAATTCTAGTAATGTGGATGACTTAGAGCTGAAGTAAGCTGTTATATTTGATAATCGATGATGTAAAATGCAACAGTTCAGTAATTTCGATTCGGATTTCAGGGGTCACAGGTAACGTCTTGAATTTGAAAATATCAGTAATTTCTTATCATTTTGAAAATCATCAAACCTAACACTGAATGAATACTTCAAAATAGATATAAATTTACTCATAGATCATAGGAACATTACTGACTTTAGGTAACTACTTCCACTGTTGATGTGAAATGTGTTAATCTTTTTTCTCCAAAATCGAGAGAAAGAAACTGAAGTTTCATTATAAAAGAAAAAGAAAAGATATATACTGGTTTAGTAAACAGTTTTTTTCCTACTATAGGGTTATTTCATGTCAAGTGTACGAGGCGTTCCCACTCGACCCCCTCCGATTTTGATTAAATTTTTTTGGATGTACATATAAGACTTGCATGAAGGCACACCAAATTATTGCTCCATAAGCCCTATGGTTCAGCCAATATAAATTATTTTGTAAAGGCCTCTTTTATGTGTCATGAAAAAAATGACCAAATCGGCAAGTTTGTGCCTTTATTGCTCGTGACCTAAGACGATTATCTGTCTCAAATTTGGTGATTTTGATCACTGTTTAGGGTAGAATAGTCTACTTGTGTAACAAAAGCTCAATGCATTGTAGATTTTTTACAATTAGCTGCCAAAGTTGGTAAAAAATCGTGTTTTGTCAAATTTTGACCATACGTTATCAGCTTGTATCTGCTGAAAGAATGACTTTCTGAAACTAATTCTTTCCTCGTTTTTAGATTGTTAGTATTTCCAAAAGGTGTACTAGTGGCATCTTGATAGCTCAAAAACTTGCTGGATCCGCCCCTGGGTGAAACATTTAAAATTGACGTAATTTTAGACAATTTTTGGTAACATTAACAAGGGAGAAAGAGGTCTTTTATAAAGATTTTTCATAATTAAAGTTATTTAAAGGCTAAGTTTAGTAAAGTTAGGGAGCCAGAGAGAACTTCTTTCAATACGTTCTTCGAAATTGAAGTATAAAAAACGCAAAATTGAAACTATTTTTGTTGATGAAAAGGGAATGGTCAAGGTTCGGGAGTTTTCTCTGGAATTTTTTTTTTCACATTGCACCGTAAAAAATGCGATTGTTACCTACCTTTGATGTTGTTAGGGGGGATGCACTAACGACATAAAAAGTCGGTCAAGTTAGGTGGCTCTCAAATAAGAGTGCTATTGGCAAATTTTAGGCTATGATTTTAGGACTCTAGACTTAAGAGAAGGATCAGGGTTTGGGAGATATCTACAGAAAATATATTTTTAAGCTGTCTTATTGATATAAGGGCCTTACTCCACATCAGCAAAAAACGCGACCGAAACCGAAGGCAGAAACCGAAAATCCGGGTACTTTCCATAGGAACACTATTTAATCCATTTTACGTTTCTGCTTTATGTCAATGTGGAGCTTATCCCTTCGTAAACTCATCGTAATCTACTTGGGGGTGGTTGAAAAGGATTTTTCGGCTGCTTATATGTTGGTAGGTACACATGCACGTGCTGACAGGTCGAGAAAACTACTGAACATTCATTCGGGGATGAGCAAAATCAAAATTTAGACTGAAATTTGAGTGATTTTTTTTTTCGCGATCATAATACTTCCTTTACTACGTATAAAAGGAAGTAAAAATGCGTCAAAACCTCAATTTTTAGGAAAAATACGAGGTGTTCAGTTCATTCACTGCAAGTGTTCATTCACTGGTCGGTATACCCTACATCGAATTACGTAAATAGAAACGTTTTTTGTTTTGTTTTTGATGCTTGAAATTTGTTTCAGCAATCTGGCTACAGAGTCATTCCATATAAAATCAATAAACTTTCGAAATTTTCGTGCCATACCATTTTTTTTCCTTGATGAAATTTAGTTGGCAATCTGAATCAATATTCTGTACTTCCAAACGGTTTTATTTTTTTCCTGATTTTTTTTAAATTCATGAAATACATAGCCTTTTTTTTTTTTTTTTTGCTCCTCGGATGAGTAAAATTTGGCATTTTTGATCTTTTTCTTCTATTTTTGATCTTTCTATTTAAACAAGTAAAAAAGTAATTGATTCTTGAATAATCAATATGTATCACCAAGAGTAGGATATTCTCAGGGGCGAAACCAGAGGAGCTGGGGGAGCTCTGGCTCCCCCTGGAATATTTAAGACCGGCTTAGTTCCCTCGAAAAAAATTCTTTATTACAACATTCTGTAGCACATTTTTTTCCTCAAACTTGTTTTCAAATGTGTGATCTACTTTTCCTAGGAAATTCAGGCAATGTCACCAAAAAATCGTCAAAAGCATTTTTTAAATAAGCAATTTGGAATTTTTTCCGTTAGAGAAGCTTGTCCTATTTCTGAGCAAATATTCCATCTAAAACCAAGTTAATATTAAAAATGCAAAAGTGTAGTTAAACTCGTCTTTCTGAGGAAAAAGATATCAGCAATGTTTTTAAATTCCTTTTGGTTTTATTCACAAAAGTGTTTATTTGAACATTTATTATTTGATAATTGATCTTCTGTGTAAAGGGGCGAAAAGTGTATCTTACCCCCCCCCCCCTTCCCCCAGAAAGCGCAAAGATCCGGCATTGCGACGGGCTCCCCCTGCTTATACAAAGTTTCTACGCCACTGGATATTTTCAAAATACTGTCGGCCCCGCTTAAACGAATACTGTCAGTTCCAAGAAATTTTATTCGATTAAGCGGGGAACATTTTTTTACCTTTCCATTTGACAACTTTTGTCTCAAAGCGTAACAATAACAAAGAAATAGCTACATAAAGGAAATAATTAATGTTATTGATAAAAATATTTTGAAATAAGCAAAGTAAACAGCAAAATAGTATAATAATTGAGTATAAATATTGTACGGTCATATGAAAATCGTAAAAAAGGACCTTACAACTTGTGTTACAAAAAATTTGTTTTTCTGTGTTTCAATTTTATTTTCTGAAACAGTCCACAATAGTGTTTGCTTGCTCTTTTGGTCTTGTGGGAACACTTTTATTTTATTCGACATTTTTCTTAGCAAAAACTTTTGCAAAATCTGACAAATATTATTCGATTATCTGCGGAAATTATTCGATTAAGCGGGGATATTTAACATTGTGGAAATGTTCGGTTCTGAACGGTTTTATTCGTATAAACGGGGTATTCGTTTATCCAGTATTTGAATGAAAAAATACCCATATTTTCCAGATGAATTGCTTCAGCGAATACTTTTTGAGGGAAGATTTCAGAAAAACTAAAAATCCATTTACAAAAAATATGGGCGTGATGAAGTAAAATGGAGGTCATTTTCGAAATCAGCCCACCAAATAATGTAAAGATCAGCAAAAACTTATTTTGTATTTTTCAAAAAGTTTAATTTTGTAGGGGTGTGTGTAGTTCGTTTTAAATGGATTCAAGAATTATTATTTCTCAATTTTGGATGATTGTACTCTAGTTTAGAAGTATTTCTTCCGTTTTTACTAAAAAAAAACCGTATCTACATATATGAGTATAGTTCGTGTTAAAATAGAGAAAATATAATGGTCTCTACTATGAATGGCTGCAATGGAGGAGTTTCCTTCAGTCAAAAGTACTACTTTTCGTTACTGAAATTGATAGAATGATATACAAAAATAACATGGGCCCGGAAAATACGTTATTTTTCCCAACAGTTTATTTTTTATTAAGTTTTTTAAATACCCTACCTTGAAAACGGGGCGTGGTTTTTGTGACGTCAGTGATGCACCTAACAGCTCTCCAATCGCAGGAATTGGTGACGTCACGACCTTCGTCATCTCACGACAACCAATTAGATTTCGCGCTTACGTGCACCACTGACGTCATGCGCAGATGGTTTTTTTTTTCGGAATAGCATCTGCGCACCGGTTAAAAAAATTCATAAAAAATATATAACTGTGTCATAAAATAAAAAAATGGTCAATTCCTATGTTTTGAAGCATGCTCTTTCAGAAAAAAAAAAATACTTTTGAAATTTCGGAAACTCTCCCATGTTACAGATTTTTATGTAAGAAAAGTTAAGACTATATAGATACACCGATAAGCCGATTACCGATTAATCGGCTTGGCCGATTAATTATGATTTTTTAATACTACCAAAGTCTCCGTCACTTTTTTTCTTTTAAAATTTCGATTTCAGAAATCGATCTGTTCAATTCTAAGAGACTAATTTTCCCCATTTTCTCAACTTTTTCAGAATAATTTCAAAATTTCATCCGATTTCTTTTAGCTGATTTTCATATTATTGTTAATAAAATAAACTAGACACGAAAATTCAAATTAGAAAAAAATCTGGGGGAGACAGTGGTGAGTATGCTAATTTTGGGGCACTTTTAATTTAAATTTATTTTTATATTATTATTAGTACCAGTACCCATTTAATCCAAAAGTTATTCTTTGTGAAAATTATTAAGTTGTCTCAAACACTATGATGATGGAGAAAAATATCGATACATGAAAAATGTTTCAACATTGCATAAATGTGCACATTTATTCGAATTGGGAAAATTAATTTATTAAAAAATTTACAACAGCTATGGGTATTATTTTTTTAATACTTCGTTCCGTTACGCATTTTTTGAATTATTTATTTGTCTTGTTTTTTCTCACTATTCTTGAATACTAGATGTTACCCTTGTGTTTGCAGAAAGTTATTTATTTATGGTTTATAAATATTTTTCATACTAAATTCTTGCTCAAGGCATACTTTAAGTAATTTTATTAAAAAATATATTTTTTCCTCCGTGTAATCGGTAACCTCTGGCCGATTATAAATGAAAAGAAATACTCATGTTTTTCGCTTTTCAATTTATAAGTCCTGTAGTTTAAATTATTCATAATAATGTCATGTGAATATCAGCTGTGAGGGTTATTTTTTAATATTTCTCTCATTTTACTCACGTTCTGAACTATTTGTTTTGCTTTTACTCTTTACACTTCCATATCACATGTTATAGTAATGTTTGGAGAAACTTATTTACTTAGTAAATTTATGCATCATACTACCTTATTGAATGTCTGCTTTGAAAAATAGTGCTTGAAAAATAGTTTTCCCGCCGATTAATCGGCAAAATTCGGCCGATTATGAAGAATTAGCAAAGGGGGCCGAAAACAGCCGATTAGTCGGTGCATCCTTAATTAAGACCTTAAAAAAATGTCATTTATTCAAAAATATAGATACTTTTAAAATTAAATTTGTTTTTCATTTTTTCGCTTCTCCTAGTTTTAGAGAATCGACTGTGTAAACGTTTCAAATAAAAAACAGTATTAGAAGCTTTCCTCTTGAATAAAAGAGATAGATATATAAAGAGAGAAAGGGAACACTTTTTCCACCTGGAAAATGACTTTCATATTATTGCTTTTAACAAAAAAAAAAAAAAAAAATCTTCAATGGAACTAGATGACGTCACAAAAGGGAGCGTAACAGAGGGAGAGGGGATCAGATTTGTGGAATCGATTTCTGAGGTATGACGTCACACTAACTGGTGTTGGATTAAAAAAAAGCATTTTCGAGCACAGGTTAAATTGAGGAAGGAATAGGATTGGGGGAATGTTTATCTGAACTTTTTAAAAATGTGTTATTCAATTGCTCTTTAAGGGCAAGAGTTTTTTCCCACTTTATATTCACAAATAAATTTATAATCGAATGATTTTTTTTTTTTTTTGAATACTTACTAGAAAAATTAAGCTAAAAATTACAAATAAATTTTAAAAATCGAAAGCAAACACAAACAGAGCAAATAACCAAATTTGATGCACAATGCATTTCCACTCCCGGAAGACATTGCAAAACTTAATCAAAATTACAATCTTCAAGTGTTTACTTTTTCAGAATTATGCTACGTTCTGTACGAAAAATGTTGCACGCTTTAATAATGTTTTTCCGTCGACTTCACTGGACTTCATTAATAGTATAGATGACGATGAAACAAATGATTAAAATGAAAAAAGCTTACCTTTCTTTTATTTTCGAGTAGTGACAAATTGCTAGGGTTTTTTTTTTTTTGGACCTCGGTTGCCGGGAGGTTCCGTTTTCAGAGTGGCAGTCTGCCGATGTTGCGCGTCCATCAGCCCTTACTTCTCTACCATCCAGGACATGGTGGCATGGAACTGGTGGTATGGCGGCAGATGATGCTATCTGTTAAGTTCCCGGGTAACCATTATGTGTCGTACGGCTGTGTGTCCCAGGCGGCGTTTGATCTAGGGACATTTGTGATCCGTGTGGTAAAACCTAAGGCGGAGCGCTAAGGGGGGGGGGGGACCTTCGCAATGGCAACCCTGTTCTTGACCCACGCCTCCTAAATACTAAATGCCTAGTACATTTGCTTCACTACCGTCGAGATGGGTTCCACTTTAAACGCCATCTTGCTGCAATCCGATAATGCCGTTGTTATTTTTTGATTGGTTAATTTTTAAATGAACCAATCGTTAATTTTTTGAAGAACTCTGGTAGATGGCAGTGCATCGTGAACCAAGGGCATTTTGCAGCTATTGGCGATGGATCCAAACAATATTTGAATTGAAATTTTTAATTGGTTGATTCTTAAATTTAAATATGAACCAATCGTTACTTTCACTTTCTCGAAGAACTCCGGTAGATGGCAGTGCTTTGTGAACCAAGGGCATTTTGCAGCTATTGGGCGATGGATCCAAACAATATTCGAATTAATTCTTTGATTAATTGCTTTTTAAATTTAAATTTAGAAATGAACCAATCGTTAATTTCTCTTTCTCGAAGAGCTCCGGTAGATGGCAGTGTATCGTGAACCAAGGACGAAATTTTGCTCTGTGCTAAAAACCAGAAAGTTGCAGGCATTTAGTATTTAGGAGGCGTTGTCTTGACATACCGAACCAAAAGAACTTTAAGGTTCGAAGGGGGGGGGGGGGGCTCGAACGTACGCAACACAGTTATCGCAATTCCTCATTGAGAAACACATTAGTTGAATTCGAGGTGTCAAAACTCAAATTATTATTTCTTGTTTTCTAATTTAAAAACTCAGAACATTAAAAACTTCGACTTTAAAAAATAAAAAAAATTCTTGCGTTTAGCACTCATTAAATTCAACAAAAAGTTTGTTCATAACCAAAAAGAGGCCTTTATCTAGCTATCAATTAATGTTTCAATTTCTTAATACAAAGATTTGCGGGAGGGGGATTCGATGTGCCTAACCCTGACAAAGCATTTTTCCTGTGAATCTGCGTTAGTATTTAACAATACTTTAACAATTTTTCGATAATTACAGCATCCTCTATCACTGACCAGACACATTTATTGCTGAATTTCTTGTAAAATTTTTCAAATGTTAAACAAGAATCTTTTTTGAGTCCCGGGGATTCAATGTATTCCTGCTCTAAGTACAATACACATAAACTAATGAAAATTACGCATAAAATACTTTGGATTTCATCTTTTTATATGATTGTGTATTTTTTGGTAAAATCTACCTTGAGAACACATCACAATATATGTACCTCAGAACCAGACTAACGTAAGTCCATTTTCGTCATTTTTCAGCAGTGGGCGAAAACGATTGTCGAATGCATCCTAAGGATGGGACTTGTTCTCAGTTAATGCTGTTAAATAATTGTAAAGGAATTTCTTTTATAGGAAAATGTTTTCATGGGTCGAACGGGAATAAGATTATACCAAAGGAGAGCCAGAGGGGACATGATTCAGTTGTTTAAATTTATCAAAATGAAAGATGTTATAGGGTTAAATTTTTGCACGGAAAGCAGGACAAGGGGTCATTGTTATAAGCTGTTTATGTTTCAGGCTAACCTGGAAATTCGGAAAAATTACTATTTTAGCAGAGTAGTGGGAACTTCGAATAGTTTACCGGAAGAGGCAGTAAGGAGCAAGGGAGTAGATAGTTTTAAGAGGGCCATTGATCTTCATTGGGATCTATAATTTGACTAGGACCAGCCCAGTTGGGCCCAGAGCCTGTTGCTGGTCGTCACATTTGTATTTGTATACAATAAAGTAATAAAGTGAAAATCGCTATTTTTGGACTTACGTCGTACTGGTTCTGAGGTACAGATATTTTTACTGAAGTGATGAGGCGACAGTACAAGTACTTTTCCTGCCGAAACACTGTGCCTGCTCAGAAACTAACACCCTGCGCATGTCGACATTTTGATGAGATGAGGCAACAGTAGAAACACTTTTCCTGTTAGAACATCGTGTCTGCTTGGACTCTGTTCATTCCAATATTTCGATGAGGCGACAGCACTTTTCCTGCCGAAACACTGTGTTTGCTCAGAAACTGATCCATTTCGTGAACATACATTAAAACATCCTTCGCTAATTAATTGTGCGTTTTACCCTTTATGTCCCAAATTAACCCATTTATGTCCAGTAGCCTGAAAACGGGACGCTGGTTAGTTACTGCATACAAAAACCTGTAATGGGTACATCATTTTACTAAAGCTGTTTTTCACGAGTTAAATAGTCCTTCTTCTTGAGAAAACCAGTTAGAGCCACTAGTTGGATATCCAGAGTTTATTTATTGACAGCTATTTTCAGAGACAAATCAGTCAAGCAACGATCCAGCATGGGTAGCCACAGAAAGGTAAGTTTTTTTGCGAGCTTTTTTTTTTCATAAAATCAAACTATTTTTAAATGATTTGCTTAAAATTGATCAGAGATGCCTTCCGTAATGTTACTTTGCAAAAGTAAAATCAAGTAAGGTCGTCTTTTGCTCACATATCTGCAAAATATCCCATAAACAGGACGTTAAATAACTAAATAAATATGGCAACGGCGAACTATTTTTAGCCTAAAATGTATGTAAACCATTCCAAGTAAGAGTTTTAAGCAGATAAAATTGAAAAAAAAAAATGTTAAAAAAAAATTGGGCATAAATGGGTTAAGTTAACAATGAATTTTTAAATATTTTTTTGTTTTTTTTAGTTGAAAATACATTAAAAAACTTTTTTTAACAAGTGCAAAACTTTTGAAAATTTTGGGGATCTAAGGCTCCCTATGCTATAAGAAAACTGTTTCTGATTGCAGGTACCATGTGTCGGCATCTCGGCGAAGTACAAAGAGTGGTGTTTAAAAGCTTCAGCAGGATTTCAGCCATTTATTGTTCATCATACTAAATCAATATAAGCGGGACTTCCGAGTTCCGCCGGGGCAGAAAGGGTTAGAGTTACTTTAAATCATAACTGCTATTTGAGAAAGACTACTTCCGTCCAATATTTAATAAGTTTGACCTATTCCTATTGAAAAGTTGCAGCTTTGCTGTTCTTTTTGCAATCAAATATGTTTTTTGAATCGAACACTTTCATTTATCTAGCTGAATTGATCCTAGAAATTTATTCTTCCCATTTAAAATAGTAGAAGAATTAATACAGTTAAAATATTAAATATTATTCATTAGCATTTTTGTAACCGAAGTTCATGGTATAATATGGTCCGATGCATCTCTTAGGGCGGACCAAGGTGCAGCAGCTTTTTTCTTATTTTAACCTACTTTCAAGTATTCTCGTATAAAAGATCAGAATATTAAAAAAAAAAAATGATGTTGATGATTAGAAAAACTTAACTTAGTGATGATAATCAGACAAATTCGCTTTCCATTCAAAGTAGCAAAAGAAATAGTTCTATTATTTATAAAATTATATTATTATTTAGTGTTATATTATAGATATACATTTTGTAAAAATATTAAATGTTATTCATTAGCAATTTTGTAAGAAGTTCATGGCATATTATGGTCCGATATGTCCCATAGAGTGGACCAACGGGCAGCAGTTTTTTGGGTTATTTTGGTTCACTTTTAAGAGTTTTTTTTAAAGAAGATCAGAATAATACTTAAAAAAAATAGATATTGGTGACAAGACAAACTTAATTAACTTAATGATAAAAATCAAACAAAATTGTCTAATTTTCGTACAGGTCAAAAAAGAAAACTAGTAAAGCGAACAAACTTGACCCGATTCCCTCCACATTCTTTTTCACAAAGCTAGGGAAGCCCCCTCCCCCCTCCACCACCCCACAAATGACAGCATGCATTTGCAACATTATATCACTGTAAAAATGAATGTTGTTTTTACTGTATAATAAAGCTAATTTTACAGTAATAAACTGTAAAATTGCTACTTTTACACTACTAAACTGTAAAATTGCTACTTTTACACTACTAAACTAAAAAATTTCTAATTTTACAGTTTATTACTGTGCATTTTACAGTTTTAAACTGGACTCTCTGCTGCCAGTATTATACCGTTGTTTTTACAGTATAATGCAACTAAATTTTACGGCAATAAACTGTACAATTTCTAACTTCACAGCAGGGGTGCCCATCCCCCCCCCCCCAAGCTCAATGGCGCAAATCCCCCCCCCCCCAATTTTTTCACAGCCCTCTTGTCCTTTTTAATTTTTATTTTTACCCCTCTTTATCATTTTATTTGTTTTTTAAAACATTTTTTATTTTAAATATTATTTATTATTTTTTAAAATTGTTTATTTATTTTTTAAAATATTATTCATTTATTTATTTAAATTATAACTATTATTTTTTTTATATATTATTAATTTTTAAAAGTACTAATTATGCGCAGAAAAAAATCGCTTTTATTCCCTTTTTTCCAGACATTCCAATCACACACACACACACACAAAATAAATAAATAAATAAATAAAATATAAAAATAACGAAATAAACAAAATAATTTAAATTAAAAAAAATAAATTAATAAGAAATTTAAATTGAAAATCAGTAAATAATTTAAATTAGAAAAAATAATTAATGAATAATTTAAATAAATAAATAAATTAGTTTAAAAAATCCCCCCCCCCCATCAAAAAAAAAACTAAAAAAAAAAAAATTTCATGGCGCAACTTGCGCCATATTCCTCTCTGAGGGCATCCCTGCTTCACAGTAAGAAACTGTAAAATTGCTAATTTTACAGTTTATTACTGTGCATTTTAGTTTTAAATTAGAACCTCGGTTGCTAGTATTATACTGTAAAAACAACAATTTATTTTTTGCAGTGTAGTGCATTTAGCAACATTACTCCAAGTTTACATTATCAGATCAAATACTGCGCCTTTAACAAACGCAGGCAGGGGTGATTGTGTTCCGGTTATTTTACCAGATTTCCGGTATTTTCATGATCGATTCTGGTATTTTCATGTTCGAAAATATCGGAAATAAAATATTTTTAATTATGCTTTTGTCTCCCCACCTTTGGTATTTTTTTTATTTTACCAATTTTCGGTGCTTTTCCGATAATTACTAATAATATTCATCGAACAAAAATGTTAAGATGCCATTCTATTTTTTTTTTTTTTTTGACTAAGGCAGGGATTCAAGTGAAACAGGCCATTGCAAATTACAATCGCTACTGGAAATGAATTACATTAGAACGTTTCTTGATAATAACATCGTGACGTCAGCGTGACGTTTGCCTATGAAAAACGAGCTAGATAAAACGTCACAGCCTACTTGACGAATAAGAGGAGATCGCTGAGTGCTTGTGAGCTCTTATTGGCTCCACCCGTAGGGACGTCATGCCAAGTTAAGTTGATGATAATGTAATTCACTTCCAGTAGCGATTGCAATTCGAAGCGATCGCAGTGCTGTTTCACATGAATCCCTGCCTAAAAATTATTTGAAACTAGTCGAATGTATGAAATGTGTCTTGTTTGTTTATGAAAGGCAATTTATTATTAAATATTGTAACGAGTCCGTTGCACCTTCAACTTTCTTCAAATGAGCATTCCAATCTTGAGGAAGTAACTATAAATTTATTTACAAGTATTTACACTATTTACAATAAGAGCAGAAAACAATTGCTAAACATCAGCAATTAGGCAACAAACAGTACACTGTACTCTCAACAGTAACTCAGCACCACGTATCTAACGTGAACAGTAATTAAGCAATTACAAAAGCAAAACAACCATCCGCCCAAGCGAACGAAAACGAGCATCTCAGAAAACCCATCTGAGAAAAACTGACTGACTTGTGTTCAAGGCCAGCTATTTATACACGGAAAGAATTCCCGACAACTTTCTAGTAATATCTGGAATATTCCAAATCATTCATAACTTTAAACAATTCATTCAAGAAAACGCTAGAAATAAAAAGAAAAACACCACTCCGAGCGAAAATTTCTTCACGCTTATTAAAGTTAGGGCAAGTGTAAAAACTACAAAGTGTTACGGGGCCGGTATACAAGTGATAAAAGTGATATCTTCAGATACTTTTGCAACATGACGTCAGATAAAACCAAAACTAATGAAAATGATGCAAGGCAGGAAAAACAACAACTATTTACAAGATTTGTAACATTGCCCCCTTCCCAAGGACTGCACGTCCCGGGCAGTACAATCCCCAGAAAGGAAGCAAGGGAAGACTTACAGATGCACACATTACATGATAACCAATCGTAAACAGGATAAACAATAACAATGAGAACATGAAAGAAATAATAACATTGATAAAGTAATATTCCAAACAATTAAAGGCGAAAGTTATTTACAAAATTTACAAACAAATTACCATGGTAGCTTTAGATTTACTTTACGAACTATGGCCATAGTATGGGGCTAGCCGATCATAATGGACAACCCTAGGTTTTGAATGTGATGACTTCTGGATCCTCACTACGACGTCGTTCAGCCGGTGGAGAACTGTGTAAGGTCCATCCCAATGCGACTGCAATTTGGGTGACAGACCTTTACGTCGGATGGGATTCCATAGCCATACTTTGTCACCTTCTTGAAAGTCATGACCAGTGGACCTTGTGTCGTATCGGGTCTTCATCTTCTCCGTCGCGATGTTGATTCGCTCCCGTGCAAAGTGATGAACGTCTTCCAACCGGGCCTGGAGATCCTGGACGTACTCCTCAGGCGATGAAGGCGCATCTGGAGGGAGACCGAAGACGAGATCACAAGGTAGCCGAAGCTCTCGGCCGAAGAGCATCTGTGATGGGGAATATCCGGTGGTCTCGTGGACAGCACTGCGGTAGGCCAGCAGGAACAGAGGAAGTTTCTTGTCCCAATCCTGTTGATTTTTGGAGACCATAAGCGAGAGATTATTAAGGATTGTCCTGTTGAATCTCTCCACCATGCCGTCCGATTGTGGGTGTAGTGGTGTCGTTCGAGTTTTTTCAATTTTGAGGATTTTACATAGGCCCTTAAACACAGCAGAGATGAAGTTTCTCCCCTGATCGGAGTGGATCTGCAAAGGTGTCCCATATCTCGAGATCCAATGCTGGACTAGAGTCTCTGCTATAGTGGTAGCTTCTTGATCCGGAATGGAATATGCTTCGGGCCATTTGGTGAAATAGTCAATGGCAACGAGGATGTATTTGTTCCCATCAGTAGTTTTCGGTAGAGGACCAAGAATGTCGATCCCGATTCGTTCGAAAGGAGCTCCTACGTTGTAAAGATGTAGTTTCCCGCGGCTTCTTCTCTTCGGTCCTTTACGGGCAGCACAGGCGTCACAAGAATGACACCACTTCTCCACGTCATCCTTCGCCTTGCTCCAGAAGAAGCGCTCTCGAACCTTGTGGAGGGTTTTCAGGATACCAAAGTGTCCTCCCGTCGGACTACTGTGCAGTTCCTTTAGAACGTCTGGAATTCTTGATCTGGGAAGGAGTAACTGCCATTTGAATGCTTTACCATCGTCAGATTCCCATTTCCGATACAGGACGCCATTTCGCAACTGGAGAGATTTCCATAGAGCCCAGTATCTTTTCGTTGCAGGACTGTAGATAGAAATGTCTTGCCAACTAGGTCGCCGACTGTCTTTTTCCATTAACTCTATGATAGGCTTTAGGTCTGGGTCTTCAAGCTGATCTTTTCTAACTTGGTCGTCACTCCATGGATCGGGATCTGAAGATGATGAAGTAGCAGTAACTTGACAGGCAGTAGGGATTGTCGTCACGTACTGTTTCTCTATTCGGGAGCAATAATGGCAGTTCTCGGAACAAGGTCTTCTTGATAATGCGTCAGCATTCCCGTGTGACATGCCTTTTCGGTGCTTAATCTCGATGTCATATTCCTGGAGCCGCTGTATCCACCTGGCTACCTGGCCCTCTGGATTCTTGAAATTCAACAGCCAAGTTAAAGAGGCATGATCAGTCCGGAGCAGGAATTTACGGCCGTAGAGGTAATGATGGAAATGTTCTACAGCTTTAACTATGGCGAGCAATTCCTTTCTCGTGACACAATAATTTCGCTCCGACTTGGATAAGCATTTGCTCCAGTAGGCGATGACATGTTTGTTACCGTCTATTTCTTGAGATAAAACAGCTCCAACGCTCTCGTGGCTCGCATCAGTGTCAAGTATGAAGGATTTTTCAGGCTGAGGATAAGAGAGAATAGGCGTTGATGTTAAAGCCTCCTTCAGCTGTAGAAACGCATCCTCGCATTCTTTGGACCATTCAAATTTTTGTTTGCTCTCCGTCAGCTTATGCAAAGGTCGTGCAATATTGGAAAAACCCTTCACAAACTTCCTGTAGTACGTGCAGAGCCCCAGGAAACTTCGCAGCTGATGAACATTTTCGGGGCGGCTCCAATTCTTGACTGCGGATACCTTATCTGGATCTGTTCGTACACCCTCTGAAGAGATAATGTGACCAAGGTAGTTCACCTCACGGCGGAACAGATTACACTTGGACGGGCTTAACTTCAGGTTGGCTTCCTTAAGCTTCTGCAGCACCTTCCTAAGATTAGCCAAATGTTCCTCAAAACTGCGTCCTATGATGATGATGTCGTCCAAGTAGACAAGACAGGATTCATAAGAAAGTCCTCGTAACCCTGACTCCATAAGACGCTCGAATGTGGCTGGTGCATTGCAGAGGCCGAACGGCATCACTTTAAACTGCCACAAGCCTTGTCCGGTTGTAAACGCCGTCTTCTCTCGGTCGTCGGGGTGTATCTCCACCTGCCAGTAGCCGCTCTTTAAATCCAGGGTCGAAAACCACTTGTGTCCGGAAAGGGTGTCCAGAGTGTCATCGATCCGTGGAGAGGGTAACTGTCCTTCTTGGTGATGTCATTCAGGCGTCGGTAATCAACACAAAATCTGGTGGAGCCGTCTTTCTTTCGGACCAAGACGATAGGGGATGCCCAAGGACTGGATGAGGGTTCGATGACGTCATTCTCCTGCATCTCTTTTACGAGGATCTCAACCTCTTCCTTCTTGGCGAACGGTAGTCGTCTTGGATGCTGCTTGATAGGGGGATGATCTCCAGTGTCAATCCTATGCTGCGTTAAATTCGTGCGACCCACATCCTCGGATGTAGATGAAAACACCTGCTTGAAGTTGTCCACCAATTTTTCCGCAGCGTATCTTTGATCCGTCGATAATGGTGCACTCCCAATTAATTTCGAAGTCAAGGACTCGGAAGACACAGTCTCGGAGGAATCAATTCTTCTGATGATGCAGTTTACGGGAGTACAAGTTGCCAACACTTCTCCTTTCTTGATATTCCTCGGTCTTTCACTTACATTGGCGACTCTCACAGGAACTGCATTCCTTGAAAGGTCCACAAGCGTAGATGCCACTAGTACTCCTTTGGGGCTATTACTCTGGTTAGGATATTCAATTAGGCCGAATTTAAAGCTGTTGTTTTCCTTGATGGAGCCGGGTATTAGTACTTCCGATCTAGAGGGAATCAATGAATCAGTTTGGGCTATTATTTGATGAGCAGATTTTAAGTTATTTTCGGTATTGAAAATCACTATGTCTTCCCTCATCGAGTGCAGCTCATTATTTCTACAGTCAATAGAAAAATCAAATTTTCTCAAAAAGTCCAATCCGAGAATGAAGGGATCTGTAATGTCAGCGACGAATGCCGTGTGATGGTAAGTGGCACTCCCGAACATTATTTCTAAGTTCACTTTTCCTTCAATCTCGATTTTGTCACCTGTCACAGTTTGGAGAGTAACGCAGGGCGGCGTCCATAAGATCTTGAGTCCAAATTGACGAGCCACATCAGTCTTAATAATGGTAACGTTGGCTCCTGTGTCCACAATCATTTCGCAGGGAAACCCATTCACATAAGCGTAAATGAAGAGTCCGTTGCAGCCGCCACTTCTTGGGGAAATCTGGAAAACTTTGGGAGACTTCTTCTTTTCTTGGCGAGCTTCGCAGTTCTTTCGTACGTGGCCCTTACCGCCACATTTCCAGCACTTCAGTGGTTGTCTACTTTGGTCTTTACGAGCCGTAATCTTCTTCAGGATCTCCTTGACCTGTCGCTCAATTTCCGAGAGACGAGTCGAATTCGAATCCGGGGCACTCACTTCCACGCTCCTGATTGAATGGCGATCCTTGCGGGATGCTTGCTGTGCAGCCTCGAACTTCATTGCGTAGACTAGACCAGATTTAAGATCTTTAATGTCCGCCATCCGGAGAGCCGTCTGAATTTCTGGACTTCGCACTCCGTCTATGAAGTAGTTCAGCGCCAGGCTATCGCGAACACCCGAAGGACAGTCCGAGAAGGCGAGATGGGAAAGCCTCTCAACGTCTGCTGCAAAAACTTGCAAAGTCTCTCCAGCCCTCTGGAGTCGGGATTTGAGCTGAAGTTGGCTGAATTCTTTTTGGCAGGATTCGCCAAAGCGAAGCTCCAAGGCCGATGATAAGGCTTCGAAGTCACGGTGCTTGTCCTCTGGAAAGGTCTGTAGTATATCAGCTGCATCCCCTCTCAGCGAGGCTGCAAGGTGACAGGCTTTCGTGGAAGAGTCCCAGGAGTTTGCTTCTGCAACGATGAGGAACTGCTTCTTGTAAATATTCCACGAGGTCTTCCCGTCAAACGTGGCCAGTTTGATGGATGGACGAGAAGTTCCAGCTGCAGCTACACAGTCACTTGAGTTGTTGGAGGATGCTGATAACTTTGATTCAATTTCTTTAATTTTCTTTTCCATATGGTTTTCTACTGTGGTGATTCGGTTCTCAACGCTGTCAACTTTTTCTTCTAGAACCTCCACTTTATTTTCTATGTTGGTAAATTTAGTTTCCACCAAACTTTTCATTGACGTTAGATCGCTCTTAATTTCTTCTTGACTTGAAGTTATGCTCGCGGTTAAATCACTCTTTAATTGTTCTTGATTTGTTGCCAGATCATTTTTTAATTGTTCTTGATTCGCAGCCATGTCATTTTTTAATTGTTCTTGATTAGTTGCCAGATCAATTTTTAATTGTTCTTGATTAGTAGCCATAATCGCCATATCATTCTTTAATTGTTCTTGATTCGCAGCCATGTCATTTTTTAATTGTTCTTGATTCGCAGTCATGTCACTTTTAACAGCGTTGATCGCATCAAGGAGTTTTTGCAGTTGTTCCTCCATTGCTCGAGTAATCACCATAAAATTCCGAAGTCAAAAAGTCCTTAGGAAGAAAAGTCCAAGTTCACAGATAATTCCAAGAAAGTCCTTGAAGATGCCCCACGTTGGGCGCCAAAATTGTAACGAGTCCGTTGCACCTTCAACTTTCTTCAAATGAGCATTCCAATCTTGAGGAAGTAACTATAAATTTATTTACAAGTATTTACACTATTTACAATAAGAGCAGAAAACAATTGCTAAACATCAGCAATTAGGCAACAAACAGTACACTGTACTCTCAACAGTAACTCAGCACCACGTATCTAACGTGAACAGTAATTAAGCAATTACAAAAGCAAAACAACCATCCGCCCAAGCGAACGAAAACGAGCATCTCAGAAAACCCATCTGAGAAAAACTGACTGACTTGTGTTCAAGGCCAGCTATTTATACACGGAAAGAATTCCCGACAACTTTCTAGTAATATCTGGAATATTCCAAATCATTCATAACTTTAAACAATTCATTCAAGAAAACGCTAGAAATAAAAAGAAAAACACCACTCCGAGCGAAAATTTCTTCACGCTTATTAAAGTTAGGGCAAGTGTAAAAACTACAAAGTGTTACGGGGCCGGTATACAAGTGATAAAAGTGATATCTTCAGATACTTTTGCAACATGACGTCAGATAAAACCAAAACTAATGAAAATGATGCAAGGCAGGAAAAACAACAACTATTTACAAGATTTGTAACAATATGTATAATTATAAAATTAGGTGTGCATAAATAACAGGGGCCTTGGTTTTTTGAAAAAAGCACCCCCCCCCCTCACACACACACATTCTCTTCAAAACTTTCAGGTATCTTTTCATGAACTCACAATCACCCCTGCATACGCACACAGATATGAATTTTTAGTCAATTTACACCCACTTCCTCTACGCAATCAATAGAACTCGGATTTCCGCCACGGCGATTTTCCGTTGGCGCCGTTTTCTCTCTGGTCGGGACTATGTGTTTGTCGAGCACCAGTGCAAGTCAGGACAGCAGGGAGGGAGGACAACTCGAAAGGATCCTGGTATGGATAGATGGAAGGCAGCGTTCGCCCGGACATCATCTGTCATTTTGCATCTTTTGCTCTTTCGTGGTGAGTTTCAGTTTCCAAAATAATGTCCATGTGGTTTTATTTGTAATTAGAGAGAGAGGATTCCACTTGTGAATCGTTTGATCCGTCGTCTCGGTTCATGTGGGTGGCTCGCCCGGAATTTCTGGGCGCTATTCAGTTTTGCATGGGATCTATAACATCGTAATCTATAACATCAAATATGATTTCGAAGGAGTGCATTGATGAAATGAGATGAAGCTACGTTTGGGAGAAAATGTTTTTTTTTATGTTAATTCTAGGAGTAGTAGGTAAAGATAAATTTGTGTATGAGCGAGAGTTTTCTTTTCGAGGAACATGCAAATTATTTTCTGCAGAGTCATTGAAAATGCATGACGTTCAGGAGCAAGATTGCTCTAAAAGCGTTTGGTTCAAAGCTTAAGTACAATTCAGAGATTATACGCTTGGTCTGCTGTGACATTTCTGAACTAAATGTTCTTAATATTTTTAATAAAGCTGTAGTTTTTGATTTTTAAATTACAGTAAACTCTCATCAACCCGGACACTAAAAAACCAGATTTTTTTTTTATCCGAACAGCACTTCAGATGTACACACTGTAAAAATAAAAGGCGGGTGAGTGCAATAATGTATTTTTTAAATTTCTCTTACGTCCATTCTCTTGAATTCAAAAGGCAGTTCTCACTATGTGTAGTAGTTTATGTAACTTGGCTCAATCTATAGGTTATTTTGTTTAATTCGTACTTTCATAAATTCGGATGATCTGGATCTTTTATTAGTCCTTGTTAATGAGGGGCCGGTCCGACAAAAATATTCCACACAAACGGACTATAATTTTTCCTCCTCCCCTCTCATTTTTTTCCTCCAGATACCCATGGTTAACTAGATATGCATGAGCATTAAAAATATACTTATAATTGACCAAAATAAACAAGAATGGATAAAAGTTATTTTTTTAAAGAAAAATCTTTGAAATGGCAGTTTGTTAAATAAAATTTTCGGCGAAATTAAAACTGTCTGAATAGATTTAAATTACTTTGAAAATTAAAGTGCATGAATCTGATTTCGCAAAAGTTGAAGTTTAAAAGAAAAGGTACATTTTATGTGTAAAATTTTAGTTTAAAATATTTAAGTGAAGAGAAGCTTCTTTACGATACTTTAGGGGTTTCCATTTTGAAATTAAAAATCGGAAAGAACTGTTCCTAACAATACATTTTAAAAAAATACTAATAACTCAAGCGAAATGACTTGTGAATAAATTATTTTTCTTTAATTAAAATAATTATAAATTTTTGAGCGTCTTGATTTTTCAATAATTTTTTATGTGCAAAATAAACGAAATTATTACTAACTGAAAGGCCTTAAATACCTTGAAGAAAGAAAATACTTTCAGGAGTTTCACGTTGCAAAAACTTACTGGTGGAAAAAAAGTACTATATTTTTCATTTAAAATGTCCAATTGTCAAGATTTAGGTAATATCTCCATTGAACAAAGAAGAAACCTTATGTTTACTGTGTAAGAATGGATATATTGTTTATTGAATTTACACAAATCTGTATTTGTTTAATAAGCACTTTTCACTGAAAAATTATCTTTAAAAGAATTAAATTTTTAAAGCTAAAATTTGGTTCGAAAAAATTAATATATTTTGGGATTTTTTTTATACAAACGATATGAAAAAAAAACCATCCTCCACATCCTTGTTTTGTTCTTACTGTTTGGTCGAAAGTTCCGCCCTCTGCTCTTAAAATTTAAATTCTTATCAATTAGTAATTAACCAAAAATGGCCGAAATTTAATTCTTACATTTGGAAACTCGAAAATAATTTAGTTAAACACAAGTCATTTTGTAAATGATACCGTTCAAGGAAAATGAATTTAACCTGTGAACAAATAATTTTTAATACAATTATTTTCATTTCAAAAATAAACAAAACGAGAGATGAATAAATAAAAAATATTGAATTTTAAATAACATTATGCCAAATGATACGGTTCAATGAAAACGATTTTAAAATGTATACTAATAATGTTTGATGCAAATATATGTTCATCTCATCTCAAAAATTAACTAAACAAAAAATTGAATAAAAAAATATTGACTTCTAAGTTTTATTATGCCAAATGATACGGTTCAGGGAAAACGATCGTAAAATGTGTACTGATATAATTTTCAATGTAACTATGTCATTTGAAAAATGAACAAAACGAGATATTTAATAAATAAAATATTAACTTTTAAATAACATTATGCCAAATGATACGGTTCAGAGAAAACGATTTTAAAATATGTACTAATAATGTTTGATGCAACTCTATGCTCATCTCAAAAATAAACTTAACAAGAAATTGAAAAAATAAATATATTGACTTCTAAGTTTCATTATGCCAAATGATACGGTTCAGGGAAAACGATCGTAAAATGTGTACTGATAATTTCCATTGCAACTAAGTCATTTGAAAAATGAACAAAACGAGATATTTAATAAATAAAATATTAACTTTTAAATAACATCATGCAGAATGATACCATTCAGAGAAAATGAATTTAACCTGAGAACAAATAATTTTTTATACAATTATGTATTTTCATTTCAAAAATAAACAAAACGACAAATGAATAAATAACAATTCCGACTTTTAAATGATCTTATGCCAAATGATACTGTTCAGAGAAAACTATTGTAAAATGTGTACTGATAATTTCCAATGCAACTACGTCATTTGAAAAATAAACAAAACGGGAAATTTAATAAATAAAAAATTAACTTTTAAATAACGTTATGCCAAATGATACGGCTCAGAGAAAACGATTTTAAAATGTGTGCTAGTAATTTTCACTATAAGTATGTTTAGCTTTCCCTGAGAGAAAATAATTGTGTGAAGCACTTTTAATGATTCTTTTTCATCTTCACGTATTCAAAAAAGACTAGATAAGCTGCTTACATTGAAGCTTTCAGCTTGTCTTTAATGGAAAGGGGAGAGAAACGCAGGCGTTCCCGGTAATCGTATTTTTCAAAATAGGATTACCACCATTCGGAGAGGAAAAAAAAAAACATAATCTGTTATTCCATCATTTAATTTTAGCTTGATTCTGGAAAACGGGCTTTCGGAAACAAAATGGAGAACTGGTAAAATCTCCAAGATGACGAAATTTTGGAAACGTTTCAGATTTTATTTGTTTCCTGCGAAATGTACTCGAAACAAATGAAATGTATTGATTATCTTAATCTTTTAGCGTGTAGTTTTAAATTTAGCCGTTAGCCACCAGTGGAGATCAAAATATTTTGCACTTCGATACAAGCCCAAGGATTGCATTAAATATAGTTTATAAAATAATCTTTAAATAAGTTTTAAAAAAATGAAAAATACGCTTTTAAATGCACTTATTTAGCCTTTAGTATTAATAATAGTATTAAATACAGTCCCCCCTCGTTATATCGCGCTTTTCGGGGGACAAGAAAAAAGCGCGATATATCCGAAAGGGCGATATAAAAGAGGTCATTAAAATAGTTTTCTATACAGCATACAAGTAAATTATAAGTATATATACATAAAAATTCATTTATTCGAACATTAGCTTTTTTTTCAGTCAAAAGTAACAAAAAAAAATGCATTTTAGATTACTACTACACATTACTAACAGATGCTGTTCCCTCATTGTATCAATACAAAAGAAAGTGTTCAGTAGTTTCCAACTGTCTCTGCAGTATGCAAGTTTGGGTGGCAGGAATTTACTGCTTCTTTTCAGCGAATTCAGAAGGATAGAAGAACCTTCGTTTTGTTCATTGATGACAAAATAAATGAGAAAGAGACCTTTTCTGAGCACCTTACATATTTTTTCAAAAATGGTTTCGAACTAAAAGTTTTTTTTGGGGGGAGACAAAAGAAAAGAGCGATATATCCGAATGAGCGATATAACGAGGGGCTACTGTATATTATTTTTATATTTGTAAAGAACATGAATTTTATCTTTTATTCAGAGCTACATACACAAACAATTGTAACACTTATAATACATCAACATGTAATATAGTTTAGCCTTGAGTGTTAATAATAGTTTAGTATTATATATATATATATATTACTTTTATATTTTCAAAGAACGTAAATTTTATCTTTTATTAAGAGTTACATACAAGCAACTGAAACACTTATAGTACATCAACATGTAATATAGTTTATCCTTCAGTATTAATAATAGTATTAAATATATTACTTTTATCTATGCAAAGAACGTGAATTTTATCTTCTATTCAGAGTTACATACATACATACATACATACAGACAAACAAACAAACAAACCCACACGCGAAAGTAATAAAAGCGCATTTTAAAAGTATTCGATTATAGTAAGAAATAAATTGATTGGTTTGTTTATAATTACTGTTTTAATTAAAACCATTTATTAGTTACGAAATATGACAAAATAGTAGGTTTTAATACAAAACTTCGAACACAAACACATTAAGTTAATTTATTATTTCAGTGACTTAATCTGGCATAACGGTTCGATGGAATTTCTCTCGGCATGTGATGTGCGAACATGGTCACCCAATAAAATGTTTAATGCAAATAAATACACTCGCAATTAAAAAAAAAACACAAGATCATTTTACCGAAGTGGTATAATTATCCATGATGTAAAAACAAGTGATACATGAACACAATAAGATTGGGAAACTCTGCGCTAAGGGGTATGAGTAGAACCCGATGCGAACTAATACTGTTTAGTGCAATATATCATCCACAAGTTATCTGTTCTTTAGTTGCAACCGCGGGAAAAAAAATTAAAGCATTTAAAAGTTGGACATATTCACAAATTTAATTCTTTTGCCGTTTTTTTTTTTCTTTTATGAGAATTAAATACAATGTTTACAATTCACACGTTTCATATAATTTTCCCGAAAAAAAAAAAATCAGCCAGAGAAAAATTACAATTTAATTCAAAAGAACTGAGTTTGTCTCTCTGGTTAATAAGCACGCGGAAGTGTTTACATTGAATAGTTTTCTTTTGAAGAAGGAAAGCTGTCCCAAGGTTTTATCCATTCAAGTCGACTCTTTTCTACCACTAATTGTGTTTCAAAAGGCAACGGCCAATTAGGAGGGATGAGACGCGTGGAACGCCAATTAAAATTGTCTAGCAGAAAAGGACCCAGTACAAAGCGATTAAGTAACGAAGTTTTAAAAGTAAAAACTAGAAAGGTGGTTCCGGCGGTTGTTTGAAAAATTGAAATTTGAATAAAATGTAATTTTTTTAAAATCTAAAGACTATTTCTATCAGTTTAATTCGCACTAAAAAGTATAAAATAAA
Organism: Uloborus plumipes; assembly: GCA_038373865.1. NCBI lineage: Eukaryota > Metazoa > Arthropoda > Arachnida > Araneae > Uloboridae > Uloborus > Uloborus plumipes. The sequence goes on from JAXGGA010006287.1 coordinate 38,271, forward strand.
ATAAATATGATTTCTTGATGACAACAGTCAAAAATTTCAGTTGATCTAATTGCCGATATTTTTATATTTTGAATAATTTTAAAGCGGCCAATAAAATTTGAATTAAAAATTTGAGCGAAGAAATAGGCGGTATAATTAAAGCTATTCATGCTAAGCTGTATACCAGAGCCAGATTACCTGCTGTGGAGTCGGAATCAGAGTCCTTAAACAGCTTATTCAGAAAAATATTTTCCATACTTTCTTCACCAAGAGGATTTTCCAACAAAGTTTGTTTGAAGGAAAAACGCCTTTTAATTCGGGATCTATATTTTGTCATTAATTTTTCCGCGGGAGCTAACGTTAAGTTTTTTTGAACTGTAAAAAATTGAACGAAAATTTGTTCAAATAAAAAAGTATAATAAGATCTTTCGAACAAAAAAAAATGTTTGTTCAAATCGGACAGTTAGTTCAAAAGTTATGGGGAGGGGGGGGGGGCACACAGGCCGACAGACACATCTTTTCCATCTCATAACCCCGCTTTCCAATTTTTTGTTTTTCGATAGGAATTTTATTTCATTGTTCCTCTTTGACTTCTTTTTGGACTTGGAGATATTTTCTAGATGCATTAAGCCACTTTCGATGCTGTTTTCGTCTTTATTTTACTTCAACGGGAAAGTAGGCTAAAAATTCAAAAGCGGAACGACTCCATATTTAGAAGATCTGCCAATCCTTCGCTATTTACAAATGCCAAGCACGATGTTCGAAATTATGCGATCAGTGCTCCCGGGGAGCATCATATGCCCCTTTAAATCTTCAGCGAATGTCATCTTATCGTAAAGAAGTTGAGAAATTGCCTGACGTCGATTTTCGCGAATCGATAGGCCGGCTCCCGGCCGACTGAAGAGCGAAAATCCATTCTTCATTCTCTCCCGGCTGATGGGAAAGGTTGTGTCCTCCGAAGAATAATGACGTCAAACAGCTGAGGACCACGAGGACACGAGAACCGAGGTCCACTGTGTTGAGAAGCAAGTATCTACTTTTGAAAATAAAACGTCAAAAGTAAATGAGTTTGAGAGAATTTTTAGGAATGGAGTTGTGGGTGATTTCCAGATATGGAAGTGGTGCGGACCATCAAGTGCTATTGATTTACGCGAAAAACTGTTTGCCTTAATCCTTTATGCCCCGACGGAACTCGGAAGTCCCGCTTATATTAATTTAGTACTATGAATCCTTAATGGCTGGAATCATGCTGAAGCTTTTGAGTACCACTTGTAATTTGCTGAGATTCCGACAAATGGTACCTATGATCAGAAACAGTTTTCTTGGGGGCTCCTTAAACCCCGAAATTTTCATAATTTTATACTCAGTAAAAATGTTTTTTGATGTATTTTCAACTCAAAGATCCAAAGGAATATATAAAAATTCATTGATAAATTAATTTGGGACATAAAGGATTAGTGGCTTAAAACATTAGTCCTTAAGAGAGACACCGCTGGATACTGGAGTGTCACAATGGCATTGAGTACCGACTATAGTGTCCTCCGTATCACATTTTTGTTATTCACGAAACAAAAAAAAAAAAAAATCGTACCAGAATCAAGATATTACTGACGAAATGAGAAAAGACTTGTGACATTCTTCCATATCCATAGTCTTAAAAACAACCATCCTTATTTCAAACACGACAACCCTGTTGCTACACAGTCGATAGTTTCCCCACACAAATTATACAAATATACAACCGTGATGCTTATCTATCTTGTGTACACTTGATATACACATATAATATCTATCCGAACATCCGAGTAGTGCATTACATGTATACAGTAGCGTAGCTATGGGGCCCAGCGCCCGTGCGAACTTGAGAAATTGCACTCTCTCCCCACTATTGGTCGCTCTGATGGGAGGTCATTGTGACCTCTCAAAATTTCCTTACTCCAAAAATTTTGATTTTCTTATTCGAAAAATTTACAGACAATATTGCAACCTTCATTTTCCTTTTTCTTTCTTTCAGCATTTTTAACCTTCCCTAGTACCACGACGACGGTGCTCGAACTGAGAATGATAAAAAAAACTGATTAGCACGTATATTTGCGAACCGTTTTAAAAAAGTGGTCCCCCCCTGAAGTAGCGTAAAGTACACGCATCTTCCCTCAACATTCACTTTGTATTTCCTACTAGTTCAGTAATACATGAGAAACTAGCTATTTTTGTTTATTTTCACAATAGAAAGAGCTCAAAACATATTTCACTGCCGTGATTACAAATCGAGCTCAATCCCTCCCAATAATACTAAAACGGTAATGAGTATAAAGAAAAAAAGTAGTGCTAGTTTAGAAGTGGGAAGTACATATAAAATTGGAAAATTTCCAAAATACTCAATCGAAACTCACTAAAAAAAGATTTATTTATCAATTTATTTTTTTAACATAGCATCTAACCTTCTGTAAATGTACACGAAAACCATCGAAGCACTAACAGCGTTTGAAAACGTTACTCGTCTAAAATCACGCGCCGCTGTACTTGTGTTACTATTTTTTAAAATCTCCATTTAATGTAGGCTCTTGGTACAAATTTTTAAAATCGCGAAATTTCGTAATAGCCGTTTTTCAGAAACCACCCCCTCCCGTTTTTGAGAAATTCTTATTGTTCTCTCGCTAGTTTTCGTCACAGAAAAATTGTCACCAATAGAGGAGTTGTTTTCTGTCATCATAAAATCACATTCCAAAAATTTGCATCCGAAATGTTTTCAGCAAAAGATCGCCGATTTTTAAAATCGTAGAAAAATGTTTCCGAAGTATAGTATGCAATTGATTGGTTGAAGTGATATCATGAAAAAAAGAAAAAAAACGGCTGGAAAGAAGCTGAGAAAAAAGATTTTGTTTCTATCTCTTTTAAGTGGATAAGGCCGGCCGATTTTAGATCAGCTTATTATACAAACTCCAGACCCCATATAACTAAATTTCATCCTGCCAGATAGATTCAAGCTAACATCAGTGTATCCAACTGAAATCATCCAAAGCAAAGTTGCACATTTTGCATGGTTTGTGTTGTAGAATGGGGGCGCAGTTTTCGTTGCTCAGGGCGTCTATCAAATTTTCATCTTTTAGATTTAGTCTGTTTGGACTTGAACAAAAAAAAAATTGTTTTTTAATCGGTCAAAATGCGCCCCCCTGGCTGCTGCGCCCGTGGCAAGAGCCACTCCTGCCAACCCCTAACTACGCCACTGCATGTATATCATAGATTTAGATGACTAGGGTCAGAAAATTCTAACTCTTTGAAGGACGCAACGACTTGATAAAGTTTGGGATCCCCCTGTACTTAAATAATGCTGTATTCAAACATTTCTTTAAAAATTTAACTTTAGCCTTGCTGCGCTATAAAGTGTGTGTCTGATATGTAAGTTAAAATAATAAATTTTTAACTTTATTTTGTTTTTACCAGAAGCTTATTAGTTGCATATTCACATAAGACCATGAAGAAATCGCCCATGCGCTATGTATCCGAGGAAACACCGAAAAATTAACAACAGAGTAGAAAGTAACATTCTGGGTACTAGTGGGAATCGAACCAATGACCTCTGGCGTAGCATCTACCACAGAGCAAAAGAAATGCAGTTTTAGCAATGCAAGAAATCGAATATCTGTTGCTGCTACCTTCCTTTTGGAACTATAGATGCATTTTAGAATTCAAAGTTGTATTAAATAGCCACGATATATGAGTAAAACGGCAACCGCGAAGTCGATTTATATTTCATTTGATCACTTTTCACGGAAATAGAAATGGTACAAAAAGTCTGTGTTGACTACTTCCTTTCATGCCAATTAAATAATCGAAGTTTTTGAAAAATTTAAAAGACTGGAAGCGTGTCCTTATGCACGAACAATAGAAGTGATATGTCCTAACCCATTTATGCCCAAGTTTTTTTTAACAATTTTTTTCAATTTTTATCTGCTTAGAACTCTTACCTGGAATGGTTTACATACATTTAAGGCTTAAAATAGTTCGCCGTTGCCATATATTTATTAAGTTATTTAATGTCCTGTTAATGGGATATTTTGCAGATATGTGAGCAAAATACGACCTTACTTGACTTTACTTTTGCAAAGTAACGTTACAAAAGGCATCTGTGATCAATTTTAAGCAAATCATTTTAAAATGGTTTAATTTTATGAAAAATAAGTTCGCAAAAAAAAAAAAAATTACTTTCTGTGGCTACCCATGCTGGATCGTTGATTGACTGATTTGTCTGGAAATAGCTGTCAATAAATAAACTCTGATGTCCAAATAGTGGCTCTATCTGGTTTTCTCAAGAAGAAGGACTATTTAACTTGTGAAAAACAGCTTTAGTAAAAGGATATACCCATTACAGGTTTTTGTATGCAGTAACTAACAAGCGTCCCGTTTTTAGGCTACTGGGCATAAATGGGTTAATGTATAATTTTTTAAAATTATATCTAGAAAAATGTTAAATCTTGAGTATATCAAGCTCAAATGTAAAGACATTTGATGTTTGTGTAAAAGGTTGAAATTGTAACAAATAAATAAATAAATACAGATAAATAAATAAATGAAACGTATAGGAACAGAAATGAATAAAATTTGGGGCGTACTAGAGTGCATATTTTTTAAAAATATCTGCATTCCTAATTTGGTGCTTAGGGGGCCTTCTGATCTCTTAATAGGGTCCTGCTTCTATCATATTTGTATTAGTTACCGTAAAACGGGGTGAATCTTTCACGGGGTGAATTTTTTTTCCAGCTTTGATCATGAAAAAAGTAAGAACGTTTTTTTTTTTTATATTGGTTTGATCTTGGTCTTTGGTCTTGGATTGCTCTTGATATTCCAAGCAAAAACAAAAACCGTTGAACAATTTTTATTTAAATATATTATACGTTTTAGATTGTTCCGAATGAAACTGCTGATAAGGGTGTATCAGAATATTAGCTTTACGCATGTAGTCTTGCTCATAAACCAGTAGTGTTGCCAGGATGACAAAAATTAATTTCTCTTACTTTACTTCTCACGATATTATCTTCTAAGGAAAAAATAACAGCCAAAAATTCCCAACAGTATATTTATAGTGAATTTTTTTTTGTATGATTGGGAAGTTTCGTTCCGATACACCCCGTTTTCGAAACCTCCAAAGATTTACCCTTTTCATTACTTTTACGTGATGCTTCATGTTCTGAAGAGATTGCTTCCCTATGTAGTTAGTTGTTTGTTAACTCGGATTAAGTCCGATTAGCATCTAAAATCAAAGATAAAGCACGCCTCCCCTTTCTTAAGAGTTTTGTGAGTGGAAAGTTTGATTTTATATCGCTTTCCATGAGATCCGCCGTGAGTAGGGCCAAAATATTTCCTACCGAGAAAGTCCTCTGATAGACTTTTATTAGTAAGTCGCGATTATCCGCAAGTGGGTAATACGCTTTTGAGATTATCCGTGATTCTAAAGTTTGTTCTTTCCTTTCCTTTCTGCTCGCATGATTTCTTTGTTTCTGTCTCTGTGGAGGGTGTTCCATTTTAAATTGCAAGACCTTTATTTTCGCAACGGTTCGTCCTAGGTGCACACTTCTTATGGCAAATATGCAAAAATGAGATGCAATAGGTTCATGCAGTGAGTTAAGACAATGAAAATTAGAAGCGAAAAAAAAGTCGAAAAATACGAAATGTTACTTTTTATACAGATTCTAGGTCCTCTAACTTTTATTTAGGGAGATCAAGCGCGTAAAATTCAATTAGAACACAAAAAGTTTGAAATTACAACGACCAATATTCACGGAGATATGAAAAGTAGCGTTTTGTGAGTTACACCACTTTACACTCGTTGCTAGAAACACCCGGTCATTCTACTGAACAGGCGATACTTTCCAATCTCATTTTCTGCACGGGTCTCAAAACTTTGAACTCAAATACTGTCGTCCCCGCTTAATCGGGTAACGGATAAACGAATACCCCGCTTATACGAATAAAATATCTCCGAACCGATGCCATAGACGTAATGTTAAAAATCCCCGCTTAAACAAATACCCCGCTTAATTGAATAATATTTCGTGGAACCGACAGTATTCGTTTAAGCGGGGCCGACAGTATCTCTTCCAGTTTTAAAAGCAAATTTTTCAAATTTTTTGTGTTGGAATCTTTTTTCACTGCGGATGTTTTTTTCCTAAATATAAGTTTGGGGACCTAAAATCCGTATGAAAAGTTAGACTTCGTATTGTTTTGATTTCTGTTCGCTTTAAACTTTTAATAAACTAATTCTGCACTTCATTTTAAATATTTTTGCAATTGGAAATATGCATAACGAACGGTTGCAAAATAAAGATCATGCAAATTAAAATGTGTAGAGAAACCTTGAACTTCACCGTATAAAATATTCAACTCCACACCACCACCTTCTCTTCACGTACATTTAGTGCTGAAATAAACTACACTGCCGCAGTCAAAGAAACAAAATAACGCGTGCCTCGGAACTGTCCGTTTCGCGAAAATGCACGAACAATTTAATTTACCGCCTTAATAAGCTTCAGCATTATTCCCATTATGTTTCATGGTTTCTCCCGGTCGCGAATTTAGAAACACGAGTCCGTTCGCCGATCTCGCTGATGGCGCTACGATCGATTGGCGAGGGAAAACTCGCGAGAACGGATTCATCGCCAACCGCCAGAGAACAGGTGTGCGCGCCTTGTTTAAAATTTATTAATGACCGCAAGGCTGCATTCATTTGAAATATATTTTAGAATGACATGGCTGATTCCTAAAGAAATACTAGAGACTTTTGAGATTGAAGATGATGGGACGAAGACAGGAAAAGTTGTCCTTCGTTCCGCCAATATATCCAACAATTTAGATGCACGTGCATTTATAAAAAAAATATGAAAAGCTGACATGCACGAAATTTATTATTGGACGAGAAAATCCACGCCCTCAAAGGTAATTTACTTTAATGTATTTCTAATAGTATTGTAACGAAAAACTGAATTAAACATTTTTAACATCAATATTTTTGTATTTCATTCTTATTAAATAAAGAAAAACATGTATTTATTAGATTAGATATGTATATTTATGAATGCTTATAGTAAAATAAATTGCACTACAAGTGTCATTGTCAAAAAATTCATAACTGAGTTTCTATTCCCATTTTTTTCTGCTTATTTCAAAATTATCAGCAAATAGAGCTGACCTAAAATTTTTCAAATTAACTTTTTTAGTTTGGTTGATAAAATTAATTGAAGTATTAATTTAATTCATCAGACTTTTTTCCCTGTTTATACACTGTTTGCATGAAATTTATTATCAAATAAAGCTAACTTTTTGATTCTTTGATATTGAGTGAATTTTTTTCTAGCAATGCTTTTAATAAAGTGAATTGCCCTATACATTTCATTCTCTAAAATTTCATAACCAAGTTTCTTTTAACTATTTTGTGCTGTTTATTTATTAGCAGCAAACAAAGATGACCTTAAAGTGTTTCGAGATCAAATAAACTTTTTTAGTTTGGTTGATAAAATTAATTGAACTATTAATTTTATGTGTTTGATTTTTTTTCTCCTGTTTATTCTCTTTTCCTAAATTTTATCATTAAACAAAGCTAACTTTTTAATTCTTTGACATTGAATGCAAAATTTTTAGCAATGCTTTTAATAAAATTAATTGCACTTTTAACTTCATCCTCCAAAAAGTCATTCCTGAGTTTTTCTTCTAATTTTGTGCTGTTAACTGATTATCATCAAACAAAGTTGAATTTAAACTGAAAATTTTTTTCAAATGAAAAATTTATTGCAATGCTGATCAGAAAATGAATTGAAATTCAAATTCAATTTACCATTAATTTATCCCCCCCCCCACATTGTTTTCTTTATTTTAAATTTATCAGCGAATAAAGTCAGCCTTTTATCTTTTCTACACACATTATAATATAGGATGCCATCAAATAAGGCATAAATATTGAAAGTATAGTTCCCTTTATAGCGATGATGCTTAACTTTTTTTACTAGCACCTCATATTTACAACGATATACCCATATAACATTTCAAAATGCTTAACTTTAATTTTTTTTTGAAATCATATTCCCGTGTGCGAATTTGAAGCACTTGTCAATTGCAAGAAGGGAAAAAAAATGAGACAGGGTTTGAAATTGCCGCTGGGTCCAATGGTCTTGGAACAGTAATACTGAACTCGGACCACCATAAAAAAATAATCGGTGGTTCGTAGGACCACCAATTATTCTGACATTAAAAATATGTAATTAGGTATTTGGTGCTAAATTCAAGGCGCACCAGTAATGTTGTCTGTGGACCAGTATAAATTCATACTCACTGGTCTGAAGAACTAGTAGAAATTTTTAAGGATTTTATTCCCTGCGAAACTTGAGAGGTTTTTTGAGTTTACTTCAAAGTTGGGGTAATCCTTCACAATGTCAAATTTTAGTATCAAAGAGAAAAAAAAAACCTAACGTTTTCTAAAAGGATAGCAAAATTTTTTAAAACAATTTCTAAACATTCACTTTAAAATATTACAATATTAAAAATACTACTAAAGATTTTATTCAATCATTTAAGGCTGTTTAACTAGTTAAGTAGTTCAAATACTAATGATATGCTTACAAACAGCACTAAGGTATCCTTTCTGTTGACAGCTCAATTATATTGCTTGAATAACATCAGAAAATACTGCTTTCAGGTGTCACTTTAAATGAATAAAATCACTACTACTGATTTTTATCTAAGCAAGAACTATAAAAAAATAGCAATTGAATAAATAAAATATATCGAATGATCATTACTTGTTGCAATACAGTTTACAAACGTGATTTTAAAGAAATAAAGAATTTTTGGCTCATTCTTGATTTTCGTCAAGAACATCAATGTTCTCGTACGTCTAACGAATTTAAAAAAAACTGAATCCTATACAGAACTTCAAGATGTAAAGAATAAATTCAAGAAAGTACGCAGGAAATATGCTTTCAAAAAACTAATTTTGATTTCGCCCTCATTCCTCTCACCATAGAACGTATACGAATTTAACGAGACTTCGAAACTCTATCAACAAAAGTAAATAAACAAACATGACAGCGTTACACATGCGCGAATATCTCAAAAGCGATCTTCCTTTCTTTGGCGCGCTTGTGTTGGCAATGAATCCGTTCTCGCGAGTTTTCCCTCGCCAATCGATCGTAGCGCCATCAGCGAGATCGGCGAACGGACTCGTGTTTCTAAATTCGCCCCGTAACGTGTCCCGGGGAGTCACGTAACTACTAATAATTGTCTACCACTCCTCTGGGAATTTAACGACACACGCGAAGAGTCTTGTGAAAGAGTGAAATTTCATTTAATGGAATGGCGATCAATTTAATACATGTGTCGACAATGTCATGACTATAAATGAATGAGTGAAGTTTTGGAAAGTTTATTAAACAATGTTATACTACTTTGAAAATTAGATATGCAGATATTCGGCTTTCGGTTTTTTGAAAAAATGTCTCACGGTTTATTTATTTACTAGCTGCCAGGGCAGCTAGATTAGCTTCCTGCGGCATGTTGATGCATAAGTTCTAGAGATGTGCCGGATCAGGAAAAATGCAGATCCGCGGATACGGATCTTTTTCCCCCTTTTTAAATTCGAGCTCATTTGGTACCCCCCCCCCCCGCTCTGTTGTCCGAATCATCAGCACGTTTTTTGTGGCGTAACCCGGGGGGGGGGATTAAAAGAACTCAGATGGAGATAAATGTTCTGCCGTGATAAGCACAAAAGTGACATCTGCAGTTGAGCTCAAAATGAGAAAATGATCTTTAAAGTTTTATGCCGCCAAGTATTTGATCCAGATTCCACTTTTTTTCAAGTTCTTAAAAAAATATTCTTTATTCACAAATGGCCGTAAAACTTCGTCTATTGGTAAAATAATTCATAAGGAACCATCTGGTGACAATAACTCAATTTTGATTATAAAAAAAAAAGTGCACATACCACATTTGTGCTAGTCGACTGTGATTAATCCGCCTCGAATGAAATCGAAAAAAAGTAAGCGCGATTGACATTGACAGGTGCAACAGCCAAACTTATCTTTCCGAAAACGAAGGTGCCATATTGTCCAGACTTAGGTCTACTCACCGTCGTTCTCTCGCCAATGAGGGTTTTTTTTCTCCTTTTTTTTTCTTTTTTTTTCTGTGCATACCGTAGAATTGAATTTGGATATTCATTCTGCTCTATGCAAGTACGAAACTATGTCGACTAAAAAGTTCAGCAGTTCCATATGGACTTATTTTACAGTGGTGAGTGAAGTGAACGCCAAGTGCAAAATTTGCGATGGGATATATTCCCGAAAAGGTAAAGGAACGACTTCTCTTAGAAACCATCTAGAGAGAAAGCACCCCGAAGAATATAATTTATTCTTAGAAGAAAACGTTAAAAAGAAAAAAGATGAAATACCGGGAACATCTTTACAGGCTGCAAAAAGGGGATTCCGTCAAACTTTTTTAGAAGATTGCATAGCAAAAGCAACAAAGTGGGATAATACTAACCCTAAGTCAATAAAAATTGACTACTTAATAGCCGAAATGATAGCCTTATGTGATTTACCTTATCAGCACGTAGACCAACTAGGGTTCCGAAGATTGATGAATCACGTTGTTCCAAATTATGTTTTAAAAGGCAGAAAATATTTTACAGAGCTAGTTTGTACCGAACTTTATGATAAAGTGGCATCAAAAATAAAGAAAATGTTGCAACATTTTGAGAAAATCTCCTTTACTTCAGATATTTGGTCCGACTCTTCCTCAGCAGTTTCTTTGTTATCATTAACTTGTCATGGAATAACCAAAGATTTCGTGCGAAAAAATATCGTTTTGAAAGCAGAGATTCTTGAAGAACGACACACTGGAGATTACATTTCTGAAATATTTCTAAGTATGTTGGAAGAATGGGATATTCCAAAACAAAATGTGCACTGCATGGTTAGAGATGGAGGATCCAATATGAAGCGCGCCACTACCTTGTCTGAAATAAATGATATCGACTGTACAGCACATCAACTGCATCTGGTGGTCAAACATGATATTAAAAAAGTTGATACGAACTCCCTATTACTTACAAAGTGCAGGAAATTTGCAGGACATTTTAACCATTCTACAATGGCAAAGCAAGAATTAGAGAAATTGCAAGTTCGTCTCAATCAAAAAATCTTAAAAGTTTTGCAAGACTCTCCCACACGCTGGAATTCCAGCTATTATATGTTGGAAAGACTTGATTGCATCAAGTACTCGTTATCACTTTATTCTTCTAATAATAAAATAGAACAGCTGGATGCCGAAGAATGGATTTTAATTCATGAATTAGTGAACGTACGCCTCTGGAAGAAACCACAAAAAAATTGAGCTCACACAACGACTAGGCGTTAAATTCCGTCATTTTCCGCGTAGTTCTGCTATATCTCATAGATGGCAGCACGAGTGAATTCCAAAATTTTTAAATGCGATTTTTACAGAATTTACGAAAAGAATATAGATTGACATTGTGTATGAACTATTTTTGGAATACAAAAGTGGTCAATTAAAAAACAAATCTCCTGACAAGTTAGTTTCGAGATTTTTAAAAGTAATAACACAAATAACGGGATTAAGGAAATTAAGGATTAAGGAGATTAAGGAAATTGAAAACTAACTTCAAAACAGCGTTTTGAAAATGGATGAAAATTTTTGAACTTGGTTTATACTTATTCACTTATTTTTTCGGCACACAAAAAAAATACATGCATACATAAAAACAAAAGGAATTTTAGTTTATATTGTTCATAAGAATAGTGACACATAAACAAATTAATTTTTTTTTTTTTTAAGGTGATTGCGAAATCAACGACAAAAATATGGATTGAAACTCTGTTGTAACTGTTTTTCAAACACGAAAGGGGTCAAATTCATAAATAAATCTTTTAATGTTCATTGCTTTTCCTGAGAGGAGAGGGCAGGATTAAAACTATTAAAATTTGATAACACTACAAGTTAGATTTGAGATTTTAATTAGAAATTACACAAATAACTTTTTAAAATATGACATAAAATTGTAAAGATAATTTTTGGACTTCAAAATGGGTGTAATTAATGAAATAACACTTCAAATCCAAATTTTGCTGTTTTCAGCGGTAAGGGAGAGGGGGAGGGGATGTGATTGAAAAAGTAAGCTCAAAACAACTTTAGGAAAAATGGATGAAAAACTGCGACTTAATTTTTTTCCTGTTCACTTTTTTGCCCGGCACATGAAGCTCATACGTGGGTACATTACGAAGCATTGAAATAATGACACTTCCGATGAAAAATGTCTAACCATGCAAAATGATCAACAAAAATTCATAACACAAAAATAATTTATTTTGATGAAAAATTTTAAAGGTTAAATGAACAATAAATTTCAGTGCAAAATATAACTTTTAGATATGTAAGTGTCATAAGGGTATAAAGTTTTAAATTTTTCTGAAAAACAAAAACATATGAAATAAAGTTAAAAGAAGAAACTTTAAGTTAAAAAATTAGCGCACACGTGTTTCAGATTTGCAAAGATCTCCTTTTTTTTTTTGTACAAAACAGATCTGAGTCTCAGGTTATTGTCTCTATCATTGCTTGCATGATTTGTGCATTGAAAAAGGACAAGTCGAAAAATCATTTTATAGCCTGTCAATAAAATCCATTGTTTTTAAAACGCGCGAATTTTTAATGCTCTGATATTTTACAAACACTTCAACAGTTTTTTATTTAAAACTTTTCTTTCTTTTCTCTTCAGTACATATACTATATCGCCCATGTGCAGTGGTGGCACAACTCAAAATACAAAATAAAAATACTGAAAAAATAAATAAATAATAACAAAAAATGAATAAATGAAAAAAATAAACCTACGATTTTTGAACAAAAAACAAGTGTCCATGAAAATACATTCCTTTCTGCGGAAAAAAAGGGAAATAAAAAATTAATTTGAATTTTGACAGCTCGAATTCAATTATTGTTTTTCGCAGTGACGAATTGCGTAACTATGTCACCAAATATCCAAAATCAGAATAAAGAGTAAAATCAAACTTAAGCAATTTTAAGAAAGAAAAAATAGTATCGGTACACCTAAGATATCAACAAAAATTAACTTTATTGTGATATTAAATAAATATTTATCCAAGTTCATAAAAATATTCTTACCTGCAACGCTGGAAAATACCACTTCATCTTCGACATCAGATTGAACATTGTGAAGAAATTTTATATGTGCTAAAAAATCTGCCCGAAAGCTCGTTTCATAATTGCAGTCTTGGCACCTATAATGACCTTTCTTGCATTCGTGCTTATTTGAACTTTTAAGAACAACAGAACATTTTTTTTTTTTGTGCTTGTAAAAAGCAGATTTTTTCAAATTTGCCCCACACGGGCACTTGTACTCTTTTGATGAATTCATTTCTCAAACATGCTAATACCTTTTTTCAACTGAGAAGTTAAGAAAAATTTTTCGCCGAAATATTCCCGCTAAATTAAAGCAGAACAAAAATGAACGCTGCTGATTGGACAAAGGTTAATGCGCGCGGTACATCCCCCCCCTACCTCCAAATATATGGCGGATAAGAAAAAGAAAACATCGCAGGCAATAATACTATAATGATCAAGGATGAAATCTAATGCCTCGTATCATTTTGCAATGTTTTATATTTTTCATCAGAAATATCATTGCTTCAATGATTTCTTATAACCTAAACAAAAATTATTTTTATTTTAATGTTTGCACGTTTAAGTTCACGAAATAGTTCATACATAATTTCAATGTACATTCTTTTCGTTAATTTTGTAAAAATCGCATTTAAAATTTTTGAAATTTGCTCGTGCTGCCATCTATGAGATATGGCAGAACTACGCGGAAAATGACGGAATTTAACGCCTAGTCACACAACGTATGTATCTCTGACGTTATTCCTCTGGTACGAGCCTTGAACAAAGTATATGACGAGATGGGAAGTTCTGCCAATAATGGTGAAAGTGTGAACATCAGCGCTGCTTCTGTTGTTGATTTTGTGAGTTCTTTAAAGATAGAATTACAAAATCGTTTTTCTGACATCGACAGCAATATTTTTTTCCAAATGTCGACATTTTTAGATCCACGATACAAAGGTAAATTTTTCAGTGACTTATTAATAGATGATATCAAACAGAAACTCATGGCCTTAGAAACGACGGAAGTAAGTCTCACGACATCTGCAGCAAGCCTCGAAGAACCTATTATTGCGAGAAAAGAACATTGCACCAGCTTAGAAGAGTCGATGGCTAACATGTTGGACAGTGGCGATGAGGAATTTGACAATCAAATAACAGATACAAAAGCTAATTTGATTACAGAATATGTTAAAGAGAAGAGATTATCCCGAGACCAAGACCCATTAAAGTATTGGCAGATCAACAGAAATAAATTAGGCGATCTTAGTAACATTGCTCGGATATATTTATCGGCCCCTGGAACAAGCGTTCCTAGTGAGCAGTTTTTTAGTGCTGCAGGAATTGTCTATGATCCACATCGAAATAGACTTTCCGGGGACAAAGCTGCCAAGTTGCTATTTTTAAAGTTCAATTTACCACTTCTTAATTTTGATTATGATATGTAACTTTTTCTACTAATTGTGATGATGTGATTTTCGTCCAATGGTTGCCTATATATATATATATATATATATATATATATATATATATATATATATATATATATATATATATATATATATATATATTAGTCAGTTATCTATTATCAGTCATATTATATCAGTCAATTATAAATATACTATAGTCATCAGAAAACCATAATAGTAATATGAATATCGGTTTTAAACAACTTATTATGTTTTAGTTTTGCATATTATTTTACACTTATTATTTTCTGTGAATTTTACAGGGCACATGTAAATAAATTATTTCAGTTCTACGGAGAACATGAATAGTATCATGTTATCTCAATAAATAGTATCAGTTATTCTCTATGTTACATTTTTATAACATTAAATTTCAATCTCATTATGAATAATTTAATCAATACTGAACAGTTGTATTGAATACACTTTACATTAGTACTTAATTCATGCCTATAACGCTTTTTTTTTTTTGAAAATAATAGTATATTATTGTAATTCATTTTAAAAATTAAAAAAAAAAAAAGATCCGTTTTAGATCCGCCAAAAAAGAAACGGATCCGGATCGGATACGGATCTTTTTTCCCTGCGGAGCTCCGCGGATACGGATACGGATATCCGGCACATCTCTAATAAGTTCCCCCCTCTCTAACTTTTACCTCATTCTGAAGTTATATTATTTGATATAATTTAATGTTCATTCGATTTCAAGACATACCACGCACGTGGCCCGGCGTTGGGCCCCACGGGCACTTCGTGCCCTGAAAGTAGTGAGAAAAAAATTAAAAGAAACTACTCCCCGCCAAGGCGGCTCGCTTACAGGCGCTTCACGCCTTTACCTTTTTCCTACATAAAAAAAAAAAATCATTCGAATTATTGAGATGCTTCACGCCTTCAAGATGGTGAGGAAAGTTTCAGTAAGTTCAGCTCGCTCAAAGGAAAAAAGCAGACATAGATACTCAGTTTTTAATATAAGTAGATGGCTCTTCAACAAATAAATGTTTCAAAATATTACCAGTAGCTAGCGATAAAAATTCTACGTAAGTGGCCCGCTTATGAGTTTCGTGTTTGATTTAGTTAAGCCTTCATTCAAAATTCTCATTATCATTGTTATCACTGTTTCATAGCAACGACGGTTTGCAAGAATGGATTTCATATTTAATCATTTATTAGGCTTAATCGCTTTAAACTTGACTACTTATTAATTGATATCTTCGCTAATTAAAATCGTATAATTATATCAATTGAAACTAATGAAGCCTGAAAAATTACCTATCTATCGGTACCTGGTTCGACTTTCAGGTCATTGGCGTTCAGGAGAAAGAAGCGTGACATAGAAAGAAAGATAGTTAGAAAGATAGAAAGAAAGATAGTTAGAAAGATACTCAGTTTTTAATATAAGTAGATTTCACTATTAGTTATAAAATGACTTAATTTTATGCAAGTCTCCAATATTTACCCGGGTATCTATTAAAGCTCAATTTGTAACAGACAGCTAAAAACTTGATTCGCTTGCATAGGATGTTCTGTTTTAACTTGCATGACCTTTATTTTCGAAGCCGCTCGTCCTACGCTGTTAAAACTACAGGTTGCACAAGCCACCTCAAAGAGTGAAACATTTCCAAGATCAGCGGCACCCAATGAAGGGTGCCACTTTGACGTCTATGGTATGCTAGCAGGTACCATTTGGCCTTATGTGGCACCCTACACTGTTAAAATTATCAGTTCAACGTTGAACCATAATACGGTTCAAACTTAGAGTCCACTGTTGATATCACCATAGTTTGGTTCAACTGTGCTTCACGTTCGTACCAAGATGAGGACTCGCACCTATTTTTGGTTCAAATTCCGCAAAACATAAAGCACCAAAGTTTGGTTCAATCTCCTGTTTCAGCGTCAGCCAATCACAGCTTAGCAGTCAGACACATTAGGCTTAAGGCAGGGATTCAAGTGAAACAGGCAATCGCAAATTACAATCGCGACTGGAAATGAATTACATTAGAACGTTTCTTGATAAAAACATCTTGACGTCAGCGTGACGTTTGCCTATTAAAAACGAGCTAGATAAAACGTCACAGCCTACTTGGCGAATAAGAGGAGATCGCTGAGTGCTTGTGAGCTCTTATTGGCTCCACCCATAGTGACGTCATGCCAATTTATGTTGATGATAATGTAATTCACTTCCAGTAGCGATTGCAGTTCGAAGCGATCGCAGTGCTGTTTCACTTGAATCCCTGCCTAAGCCACCAGCCATGCCGTAGCCTACATGGAAGCGTCTATCCTCGTAGGCTACGGCCATGCTTCAGTAGCAAGCGGTCGAGCGCAGAACGTGTTAGATTAGATCACATTGAATGAGTTGATTTTAAGAATCAATTCCTCAACCAAATGTTGTTATTGCCGAGTTCCCACAGCAATAGGAAGAGGGGTGCCGCTTCTTTACTAGATAGGTTATTTTTATTGACGGGATTTTATTCTGTCGTAAGGATAGCTTTTCTAGTGTTCAGATCTACATGAAAAGATTGCTTTTCCTGGGATTCTGGGCGAAAGAATGAGCAAGTAAGTACCTTTCAATCATGCGCTATTATTTAAATCGTAGGAGTTATTTTCCTTTCCTATTATATATAATTTTATTACTGTTGGCACTAAGATGGTATGAAATTTCTTTATCGTTGAAACATTCATAATTTGTATGACATATTCGTTACTTTTCACATCGGCTAGTAATCTAGGGAGGGATTCATTTTCGAAACACCTGTTCCCTTCCGAGAATTTTACTGACCCAGTACTCGGCCGGGTCGATAACGAGACCCCTCAAAACCAAGGGGGTTGTTTACAAGAAATGAAAGGATTTAAGAAGATTATAAATAGTTTAGGTTTGTACAGAAAATAACAACGTTACAATGCACAAATGAGCAGGGATACTGCAGACACGTGTTTCGGCGTTACAAGGAACGCCTTTATCAATGCAAAAAAGTTGTGAGCTTATGGATGCACAGACATCCTTGTAACGCCGAAACACGTGTCTGCAGTATCCCTGCTCATTTGTGCATTGTAACGTTGTTATTTTCTGTACATCTTTAGCACAAAGGTATTTGTAAACTTTAGTTTAGGTTTGGTTTCATACTTGCTGAGATGCTGTGTTTAGCGCAGTAATTTGATCTAATTACATATGCTACAAATAAGACAAGTATTGAATTGGTTTTGAAAATATTGTAATTTACTTATTCTGAATGCTAAAAAAAATATCTACATATTAAAGTGTTTTTCAGTATGTTATATGTGCAGAATATATTTTAGTATGCAACACTTATGAATACAAATATTATTTGTAAATTATATTTAAACACATTTAAAAGGTTTTTATGATGTTGGGAAAGTTTAATTAATTGCTCTGTGATTTCATTAATCGAAAAATAAATGTACACCACATGAAGCATCCTGCATCCCTATTATTATCAGTCATATAAGTTAATTGACTGGAAATTTAGCATAGGAAATTTGAACATAATTAAAATTAGGTATCTTCTAATAACAGCATATCAGTTAAAATATTTTGACTATTTAAGTCGGAAACTAATAAATCTTTGATAACAATTAATTGATAATTATTTCATGAACATTATTGTTTATTGGTTTAATTGTTTGTAGTTTATTCAACTTTATTTTATCGTGTATGAAAGTTTTTGTGTAGTAAAATTGTAATATATATGTGGAATAGATGCAGTGCGTTCCTGTGCAGTTAGCACAGGAAATTTGAACATAATTAAAATATATATAAATGTTAAAATATTTTGACTATTTAAGTCAAAAACTACAAAATCTTTGATAACTATTTCATGACCCTCATTGGTATTTATTTCTTTTATTTTATTGATGCATTTTAAGTGTCAAACTGGCTTGAAATATAGATAACTTTTATTCATGTTACAATTGGATTCTTAATCACAAAAGCTTAAAAGGTAAAGAATGAATTTCCATAAGAATAATTGAAGCAGCATTATTTTCTTGAATACATTTTTTTCTTGCAACTATATGCAAGTCTTCTAAATTATCAAGAAGTGTATTAAATGGATATTTTCCTATTTCAAAAAATGTGCATGGATTTTTTTTTAATTAAATAATTAATATCTGCACATTTAGAATCTATTTACTTTGATTTTCATTGCTCAATTTTCATGCAGATAATAGTTCTAACCTGATTTTCGCTCGAAACTTAGGAGTGAAATAAAGCACCATATTTTGGTTCAGTCTAGCACGGAATATAGGTTGCAGTGAATTAGCTCCATTTTTTGGTGCAACTGTGGACGAAATTTTTAACAGTGTATAGTAGGGTGGGGCGAAAAATAAAAAGTTTTTCAGATCAACTTCTAATAGTTGCCAAAAGTTGTCTTTGGTGATAGTTAGCTTTTGTGCAAAATTTGAGAAAAATTGGTTAATATCTTCAGGGGGCGCTGCGATCGCAAAGTTTTACCATAGCTTTGTTATGGATTTTATGGTTAAAATATCAAAAAGAATGCCTTTAGCTAGTCTCTTTGCGTTTTTTTTTATTCAAAAGATGTTTTCATGCATTAAAAGCATATGAAATGACTCACAAACATTATTTTATATGATATATTTATATTTAAAAAAAATCACTTTTTTTCACGTTTTTGTTTCTTTTTAAATGCTTGAAATATAAATATATCATATAAAATAATTTTTTGTGAGTTATTTCATATGCTTTGAATGCATGAATATATCTTATGAGTAAAAAAATGCAATGAGATTAGCTAACGGCATTGTTTTTCATATTTTAACCATAAAATCCCGATAAAAGCTATGATAAAACTTTGCGATCGCAGCGCCCCCTGAAGATATGAACCGATTTTTCTCAAATTTTGCACAAAAGCTAACTATCACCAAAGACAACTTTTGGCAACTATTAGAAGTTGATCTGAAAAACTTTTTATTTTTCGCCCCACCCTAGTGTATAGGTGCTTTATGACACCTCAAGGAGACCACATGGAGACAAAATGTGCCAGAAGGAGTCAAGTGCAACCCTTCAGGGAGTGCCACTGGTGCTACAATGTTTCACCCTTAAGCCTTGTGCAATGTGCAACCTGTAGTTTTAACGGTGTAGGTGCATACTTCCACTATCAAAATGCTCAAAATGAGGTGGAAACTTAATATATTAAAAGTTTGGAGTAAAAAAGAAATTTCGTTAAAAAATTCAAAATTTAATTTTCCATACGGACTAGAGAGGTCCCGTAACTTATGCTTAGGGAAAAAAAAATCCACATTGGAAAATAATTCCAATGTAAAGAATTTAAGGATTTGCGATTCGAATTCAACGCTTTACAGGCCCGCGCAGAAAATGAGATTGGAAAGTAGGGTAAATGCTCCAGTAGTCGGCCAGTCTCCAGTAGTCGGTCACAATGACATGAAACTCCTCATAAATAGTACATTTTTAATTCAAAATCAGATATGACGCATTTACACATTCATGTACCTATCCTCAATCATCAACCAGTGGCAGTTAAGTTTTCTTTTCTTTTTTTTTTAATTAGTAATGAGTCATTTAATTTTGAATGGTGTGCCCGTCATCTAAGATTGCGATTCTGCTTATTTTTCAGCTAAGATGATTCTGTGGCCGACTACTGGAGCATTTACTAGTGTTGACAACAGCTTGGATTTTAACATAATTTTTTTTTTAATTTCTGAAACAAGTAGGGGATTCACTATCAGAAAGGTTCATTCTAAAGTTTTACCTTGTTTTTGTTGCTGTATTGATAGCTGAAAGTTCTAGGTTAGCCAAGATCAACAAAAGATCTCTTAAATGGCCGACTACTGGAGCACTTACCTTATCGCCTGTTCAGTAGAATAACCGGTAGTCATTCTAATGATATGAAGCCGTTAACGGCTTTATTTCGTCTCAAAGCATGTTATTGACAGCGAGTGTAAAATGGTGTAAGTCACAAAATGCTGCGTGTCATATCTTTGTGAATTTTGGTCGCACTAATGTTAAACTTTGTGTTTGAATTGTTTTTTATGATCTTGATTTCCCTAAATATAAGTTAGGGAACCAGGATCCGTATAAAAAGTCAAGTTTCGAATTTTTCGACTGAAATTCATTTTTGCTTCAAACTTTTGTTTCTTTATTCTGCATCTCATTTTGAGATTTTTCGTCATTAGAATGACGAAAAATCCTAGGACAAACGGTTGCGAAAAGAAAGGTCATGACAGAAAAAATGGAACACCCTGTATATTAAAATAAAATAACCTCAAAGAAATTGTGAAAGGGTAACTGTGGCGGTCCTGTAACAAGGAACAGATAGTACCTACAGTTATGGAAATTACTAGGTTATTACCGTTTTATTTATTAATTTATTTTATTTTTTTAAATTTCGAATCTTTTTTTTTCTAGTGAGTAGACTAATTTTTCAATAAAATATCACTTAAATTGCCGATTAAAGGGATTAAATATTTCCTACAGCTATGAAATTCTATATCATTCTAAAGTGCTTTTTTTGCTGCATAAGATTAAGCAACAATTTTCAATTAAAACAGCAGGTACACGGGCTTCTAACTTAGCTAAAGTCCTGGACTAAACTCAATTTCATTTATCAGTATGAATCTCCCTATCGTGATGCTATTTATCTATTTATAGCTCTCTATTGCCAATTATATACGTGAGCGTAAAAATTAGTAAAAACCCTCTCCAAGAAAAAGTTCTCGCGACGCCATCTGTTGCAACTGCGGTGGATATCACAAAATTGTTCAAAACCCCCCTACACATCCTCATTCTAGTGAATGTCTAAACTTTTAACAGAAATATTCACACTAAAAGCGCTCCGAATCCAATAATTATACTGTTGTGTTAAGCAAATCCATTAACAGCTCAACCCCCCCCCTCTCCAATTCACAATACCGCTTCGCAACACCATTTCAATTTACAGTTGGATGGCATTATGCAAAAAGGAGTTAACCCACAAAACATAAAAAAATGAGTTATCCAACTCTGATGGTAAAATATGTTGCTTTCTACATTAAGCAAAAATGATTTAAGCCCTATCAGCGTTTCATGGTAACATATCATTGGTATATTGACATAGAGCTCATGATTTTTGCCAGAGTTTGTTGACTTTAAAGCCCATTATCTCAAAATCAGGTTTTTGTGGGTTAACTCCTTTTTGTATAATGCCATCCAGTTTTCTTTTACTCCAAGTGCTAATTGATTGGTTGCATGTTTTATTTCTTGTTTCATTGTATGCAGTCTTTTCTTAAATCCAAACTTCCTTACGAAAGTCTTCACCAAGAAGCGTTCTCATGTTCCCTTCTTGTGAATAGATAGCAGCGCATTATTTCGTCTTCTGCAATTCCATTCGACAGGATGAAGAGGGGTGCCGCGCATTGTTTTCCCTTCCGCATGAGGATTATCTCCTTCCCTTCTCTCTGGCCTTTTTTCGGCAAGTGATGGAAGAATCTACTTATATTAAAAACTGAGTATCTTTCTAACTATCTTTCTTTCTAACTATCTTTCTAACTATCTTTCTTTCTAACTATCTTTCTAACTATCTTTCTTTCTATGTCACGCTTCTTTCTCCTGAACGCCAATGAACTGAAAGTCGAACCAGGTACCGATAGATAGGTAATTTTTTAGGCTTCATTAGTTTCAATCTATATAATTATACGATTTTAATTAGCGAAGATATCAATTAATAAGTAGTCAAGTTTAAAGCGATTAAGCCTAATAAATGATTAAATATGAAATCCATTCTTGCAAACCGTCGTTGCTATGAAACAGTGATAACAATGATAATGAGAATTTTGAATGAAGGCTTAACTAAATCAAACACGAAACTCATAAGCGGGCCACTTACGTAGAATTTTTATCGCTAGCTACTGGTAATATTTTGAAACATTTATTTGTTGAAGAGCCATCTACTTATATTAAAAACTGAGTATCTATGTCTGCTTTTTTCCTTTGAGCGAGCTGAACTTACTAAAACTTTCCTCACCATCTTGAAGGCGCGAAGCATCTCAATAATTCGAATGATTTTTTTACATAAGAAAAAAGTAAAGGCGTGAAGCGCCTGTTAGCGAGCCGCCTTGGCGGGGAGTAGTTTCTTGACATTTTCCTCACTACTTTCAGGGCACGAAGTGCCCGTGCAACGCCATGCCACGTGCGTGGTACGTCTTGAAATCGAATGAACATTAAATTATATCAAATAATATAACTTCAGAATGAGGTAAAAGTTAGAGAAGGGGGACGTTATGCATCAACATGCCGCAGGAAGCTAATCTAGCTGCCCTGGCAGCTATAAATTAGATTTTCTCGTGATGCTAAGCAAGCCTTTCTACGTTCATATGAATTTAAAATTCAGAAACATTTAAAATAACGATATAAATGAAGTAATTTACGCAATGTTTTTGCTTGATTTATTTTGTTTTGATATAGCTGTGAAATTTCAATTATTGTTCAGAAAATTATAGTAATCATTTTCAGAAATTCGTTTTTTTTTTAATTTCTCAAGTTATGTGCTTAATGCTGCATGGGTTTTAAATGCAACAAAGAGAAACACAAGTAGTAGCAATATATAATAGTAATAATAGTAATAGTAATTGTAATAGTTGTAATAAAAATAACAACACCTAACAAAAAACAAAAAATAATAAATTATTGATTCTAATAATAATACTATAATAAGAAAGTGTGATAAAAAACAATATAATAATAAAAAAATAGGAATAAAAAACAAAATAATAGTAATACAGGATGGGAAAAGGGAGGAAAGGGAAAAAATACCCTTTTCTGAAAACAATTTCTTTAGGGACATCATACAACATGGGCGCCATCGATTTTCTTTATAAAAACTACTATACATTACATTGTATTTACATAAAATCATCATTTAAATTTTGAAATGACAGAACTAACAATTTGCTGAAAGGAACCAGTTTCAGCAAAAGTTAAGCTATTCTTAAAATAAATTTTTCTCTGGTTGATAGTGGCAAGGACATCAACGTGTACTTAATGTGTGAGATCATAATTGCGGTCCTCGAGCAACTTCCGATTGAGGTATAGTTTCCAAGCTAGCTTTTACGTTTCTGCTAGCAGTTCTCAGGCTTAGAATTTCAAAAAGTGCCTACGAAAACCCTCTGCAAGACAGCCATCCCAGTTCATTCCCTGCTTTTTCTGTATGGATACGCCATACGATCGTATGTCTCATACATTATTCAGAAAAACACTGCGGAGCTTTTAATAAAACCGAGTCAGAATCAGTTACATCTTCGAGTTTTAGCATGCGTACAAGTTAAGGAGAGCTAGAAAAATTGTTATCAGCATGAATCATCACTTGTACAAAAGTTATTGCTACGTAATTTAAGATAACTTTCGTAGAGATATTCAAGATCAGTTATTTTTGAAAATGTGCTGAAATAAACCAATAATAGTTAAAATAAAAATTAGTTTGCGTGGTTAAGCGGTTTCTTTTGCTTAACCCATTAATGCCTGACATTTTTTTCCAAAGATATTTTGTATACTGGTTACAAACAGTGTTTAATGGACAGGAAAAAAAATATCATGTAAAAAATAAATATTTTATTAAGGAAAGAAAAATCTTCCCTTAAAAGTTACGATAGACCCCAGAGGGTACATACTTTTTGTACTGAATTTTTTTCCTGCCAACAATATAACATTTAAATGGACATGTTATAAGAAGAAATAAAATCAGCAATTAACATAAACTGGGAAGCTGGGAGTAACTTTGAAAACTTAGCTTTTTTCCTTGAGATTGTGAACGATGTCATTTTCAATAAAGATCATATTAAAATTGCTACAGAACGCACTTTACAATGGTTATGTGCTGCAATCTGTTAATAACGAATTGAAACAATACCAAGGTACTCATTGAACATTATTATTTGGTTGAAATGTTCATTTTGGGGAAATTCAGACCCTTTTTTGGACCGTCCCTAAAAAGGGACGCTAGGCATTAATGGGTTAATATTCGCTTCTGGGTTTCTGAAATTGAGAAAATGAAAGGTAGTTTTTTAGAATAGTTTGATAAATTTTGAGTTTATATTGAGTGAGACTTCGTGTTGTATTGCAATTCATCATCGAGCCACCTGTCAGTTTTTAAAATAGTAAAGTCTTCCACGACATCAGATATCGTGATTTTCATCTGATGTATTTTTGAGCAAACGTTTTGTGTTTGCAATGAGTGCGACCGCGTTCCATTTTTAGAAAGAAAGAGAGAAAAAGAAAGAAAAGCAAATGGGATGAGAAGGGGGATTGAACTATGTTGCAACGGAGATGGAGTCTGACGGAAGGTTTTTTTTTCTCTTTGTTTTATCTGCCTGACTTTCGTGACATTTTTTTTTCTACTCACACTTATATTTTGCGAATTGTCGCATTTGTGAAGAATTTAAAAATATAAGCTGTATAAGGACAGCAGCCAGGGAAGGAGAGAAAGTAACTCCCAGAACGCATGCTTTTACATTCTGTTCACAATGATGCATTGTCAATAATTATAATACCTTATTTTAATCTAACATAAGGACTTATCTGTACCTCAGAACCAGACTAACGCAAGTCCATTTTCGTCATTTTTCAGTAGAGGGGAAAAACGATGTATTCGACAATCGTTTTTCCCCTCTACCGAAAAATAACGAAAATGGACTTACGTTAGTCTGGTTCTGAGGTACATATGTTCTCTCATCCCCAAAAACAAATTTCTGCGCTCTTTTATTACAAATCTACATTACAATTTCTACAATTTTCCTTAAAAAAAGGATTTTATGAACCATTTTTTGAGCACACGTACAATGCACAAAGCAATTTCTTTCCGCCATAAATATATTAAAATGCAAATGAATTTCTTATTGTGAAAAATTTGAGAAAAACTATGGAACATGAAATAATATTGAGAAAGCAAATATGAAACAGTTTCAGCCATTTTGAGCAATGAATTTGTTGTATCCTTTACAATTATGGGATAATTTACTTACTAACGTGGAGGATATTACTAAGAGCGCTGAATCGCAGAAGTCATTACAAATCCATACAAACAACCAAAATTGAGCTGTAGCATAGATCAAAAATACAATGTACTCATAGAGGACAACGGCGGTAAGTTCTGATAATCTATATTAATAACATAAAGCTGAAGATTTTGTTTGTTTGTTTGAACGCACTAATCTACGGAACTACTGGTTCGAATTGAAAAATTATTTTTGTGTTGAATAGTCCATTTAATCAGGAAGGTTTTGGGCTATATAACATTACGCTATATGTAAGGAGTTATTATTATAGTTAAAAAATATTTACGGCAGAAAAGCACAAGCGGATTAGTTTCCACTCTTCTCGAGAGATGGCGTTTATTAAGAGTATTGTTTTGGCAATTGCGTGTGAACAGCGCTGGCCGACAGTGGCGCTGACTTCAATGCCCATGTGGTAAGCTCTTTACGAAATGGTTTTTGAAAGTACGAAAGTTACGAAATGTTGTTGCTTGAGCAAATTGATTTTTGAATTCGTGTTTATTCGATATTCAGGTCATAATTTGTTTTGTAGGATTTTTCTATTAAGTTTTGTTAAGCTTGAGACTAAAAAAATTTGAAAGTGGCCAGTGGCCAGTGGCCAGTGAACTCAAAAAAGATAGTGGCCACTTTGGCGTTCTGGGTGGCCACTTAGAACTATGTTCCAAACCTGCAATCCCACTCTACTTCATTCTGCATATAGTAATATTACATTGTGAACTGGCATATATTTTAGCTAAATTGCTATAGATAAAAGAAAAAGGTTAAAAAAAAACATCTTAAGCATGTTTGGCGACCAACATCAAATTTTGTAACCGTCAAAAATATTTTTTTAGTCGCCACTGGAGAGTGGCGACCGCTAGTTGTGAATTATGCTTTCTATAGAACTGACTTAGGGGAGGTAACTCATTGATTAATTACTTTCTATATTCCTCTTTTATTGCTTCTGCGAAGCTATTTAGGCAAGTGAAACGTTTTGCAGCAAATTAGCTATTTTATTTCTTTAACAGGGCACTAAAATTCTTGTTATTATTAGTTTAAGTATCTATTGACATATACTGATGCCCAATGCAGTGCTTATTTAATTCATATTAAGCATATTTTGATTGTTTATGTTCAATGCAATTTGTCAATTTTACTAGGGGTAAAGTGAAATTGTTAGTCCGTTTACTTATTTATTCATTTATTAAATCACATACGTATTTCTTCATTTATTGATTCATTTACATTCTTTTACCAAATTCATTTACTTATTCATTCATTTTCTTATTTTATTATTTATTCTCTTTTTTGTTCACTCATTTATTTCCCCCCATATATTTATTAATTAATTTATTCATTTATTTATTTATTCTTAATTTTTCGTTATTTATTCATTTATTCTTTTATTTACATTCATTCGATGAAAAATATTTTTAATTCTCAGAGAAAATGTTTCATTACAAAAATAGTTATTTTTTCCCTTTGCCCCAATTTTTTCTTGAGGTGAAAACTTCAGCACGTTATATGTTTCGTGCTGCCTGGGCTGCGTTATGACGTAACTCGAACACAGCTAATATCTCCCTCTCTGTATAATAGATTTACTATCCGAAACTAAGGCAACTAATTAAAAAGGACAAAATTAACAAATACATGTGTTGCATGCCTTATTTCTTGTTTGGAAAGCTTCTGTAATAATTTCCCTCAAAAGTTGTTTTCACACCACGCGAAATAAAAAACAAAAACACAGAGCATCTTTTAAAACTAATAGCTCCTGCACAGACGAGGCTTCGTATTTTACATTTTTAAAAACCACACGAAAGCTGAATTTTTTCTGAAATGATGAAACACACTTCCAGTTCAGTGCTCGGAAAGTGAACTTCATTTTCCAGTATCCTTACACCGTGAGGATATCTAACATTTTTTTTCTTTTTTCGCCCACCTAATGTATGCCGGGAAAATTGTCTCCTAACGATCGTTGCTTCCATTTCCAGCTAGAATGTTCTTTTTTTTTTAATGTTTTCTGCCCTCTTTTCTTCTTTACACTCTTGTGTACATTCGTGTGTTGCGTGCGCTACGACAATTTTCATTTTCGGCTATTTTTGTAGGGTAAATGTTGGTGTAATAAGAGATGGCCGACGCCTATGCTCCCGATAGAGCGAAACTTCTCTGTAACGCTAATTTTTCTTCTTTATTTAACCCCATTTATGCCCAGTGGGACGCTTGTTAGTTACTGCATACAAAAACCCGTAATGGGTATATCATTTTACTAAAGCTGTTTTTCACAAGATAAATAGTCCTTCTTCTTGAGAAAACCAGATAGAACCACTAGTTGGACATCAGAGTTTATTTATTGACAGCTATTTTCAGACAAATCAGTCAAGCAATGATCCAGCATGGGTAGCCACAAAAAGTAAATATTTTTTTGCGAACTTATTTTTCATAACATTAAACTATTTTAAAATGATTCGCTCAAAATTGATCAGAGATGCCTTCTGTAATGTTACTTTGCAAAAGTATTGCATCAGGTAAGGTCGTATTTTGCTCGCATATCTACAAAATATCCCATAAACAGGACGTCAAATGATTTAATAAATATGGCAACAGAGAACTATTTTAAGCCTAAAATGTATGCAAACCGTTTCAAGTAAGAGTTTCAAGCAGATAAAAATTGAAAAAAAAAATTGTTAAAAAAAACTTGGGCATGAATGGGTTAAAACAGCGAAAATACAAGTATTGTATTCACGAAATATTTGACATTCATTTTTTTCAGTACGTGCAAAACTTTGCAAGTACAGTCGACGCTCGATATAACGACCGTCTCCGTCCTACAGAAAACGGTCTTTATAACGAGTGGTCGCTATAAGAGGTAGAACTTAGAGTATATTGAGATACAGTTGGGGGTTTTCTCAGCGGTCGTTATATTAGGATGGTTTTTATAACGCGTGGTCGTTATAACGAGCGTCGACTGTACTCGATTATTCGCGTTTCGGATTATCCGAGGGTCTTTCACACTTCTGTTTTCATTTTTTTAATGGTGATTTTGAGTGCTTTATTGTTCATTTTCATCAGCTAAAGATACTTTTTGCATTTGATATTTTCGTTTTTAGCTATAATTTAAATGTATGTGTGAGTGTTGTTTATTTTTTTTTCAGCTATCGTATACACTGCTGTCTGATCTTCTTAGGTGAAACCTTCCGCGCATTTGCGCATGCGTCAGGTCTTCCCTGATCTTACCAAAATAGGGGTGTTAGGTAACATAACAATTAGGGGAATAATAATAAAGAGCATTTTGAACCGTATCAAACAACGTGGAACGATGTTTATTTCAAATACATAGTTTAGTTGAATGTCAAAAGGATATAGTAAATGCAAGTTTTAAATCGAAAACTTCGGAAAGTTATCACCCACAATCCATCTACACTTTTTAACCCATTAATGCCTGACATTTTTTTCCAAAGACATTTTGTATACTGGTTACAAACAGTGTTTAATGGACAGGAAAAATAATAAAAAAAACATCATGTAAAAAATAATTTTTTTATTAAGGAAAGAAAAATCGCCCCTTTAAAGTTACGATAGACTCCAGAGGGTACATACTTAATTTAATAAATTTTTTTTCTGCCTACGTTATAATATTTAAAAAGACATCTTATAAGAAGAAATAAAATAAGCAATTAACATAAACTGGGAAGCTGGGAATAACTTTGAAAACTTAGCTTTTTTTCTTGAGATTGTGAACGATGTCATTTTTGATAAAGATCATATGTATTAAAACTGCTACAGAACACACTTTACAATGGTTATCTGCTGCAATCTGTTGATAACGAATTGAAACAATACCAAGGTTCTGATTGAACACTATTATTTGGTTGAAATGTTCATTTTGGGGAAATTCAGACCCTTTTTTGGACCGTCCTTAAAGAGGGACGCTAGGCATTAATGGGTTAAAGTGGAACTGTTCGCGAGTGCTAGGCACGGTTTTCAAGGACAGACAGCAGTATCGTTTTTTAACCTATTTTTCGAATTACCCGCGGTATTCGCTTGTCCGCGATTCCCCGTGCTACCCTATTCCTATTATTTTATTATTATTTAATAACTCAACAGTTGTTATATTTTGTACTTATAATTTTTGAGAGCCTCGCATCAAATTTCAATCTGGAACTGATTAAAAATATATATAAGGTTAAGATCTGTATGTTCTTAATCTGTGAAAGCTTCCATGTGTATGTCAATGGTTTTTCTCTTTTTTTTTTACCATTTCTTTTTTTTTCTCTTTCTTTCTTCAGCACGTTTACTAATCGAAAATATAGAATAGTTTGCTTAAAGCATGCTCACAATTTGAAGAAAAAACATTCCGGTTTCAAGTGCGGCAAAGTTTGCCTAAAGAAAGAAAGAAAGATCTTCGTTGGATCAACTGTAAATGAGTCAAGTTTTGTGCTACATTCCTAATGTTAAAGAAACAAGTGCTATATTATGTCGTAGTAACATCAATTTCTCTGCTCAACTTCATATTAAATAATTTGGGCACTATAAATGAGGAAACTTGACAACACGACAAAACGAATTTTCCTACCCTCCACCTCCGTTTCTAAGGATGTGGCCATGTCAAAGTTCACCGAGCATTTTCCTTTTTTATAACAAGAACAAGCTATGTATTTTCTCCGTATAGCTTCGCGACGAAAACTTACTTTTTAACACGCTTCTATTAGTTTCACACGTAGGTTTGTTTGTTTGTTTGTATGTATGTAACTCTGAATAAAAGATAAAATTCACGTTCTTTACATGCATAAAAGTCATATACTTTGTACTATTATTAATACTAAAGGCTAAGCTATATTACATGTTGATGTTTTCTAAGTGTTTCAATTGTTTGTGTATGTAGCTCTGAATAAAAGATAAAATTCACGTTCTTTGCAAATATAAA
Organism: Uloborus plumipes; assembly: GCA_038373865.1. Taxonomy (NCBI): domain Eukaryota; kingdom Metazoa; phylum Arthropoda; class Arachnida; order Araneae; family Uloboridae; genus Uloborus; species Uloborus plumipes. The sequence continues at coordinate 68,817 of JAXGGA010006287.1, forward strand.
AGTAGTATATTTAATACTATTATTAATACTAAATGCTAAACTTTATTACATGTTGATGTATTATAAGGGCATGTAAACTTAGCGGATACTCAATAGTTTTAAAAATAAGAGGGAAATCAGAGTATCGTGAAAAATAGTTTAACCTTTAGTATTCATGAGATTAACTCTAAAAGCCTAGTTTTTAGTTTTTTAAAACTAGAATTTAATTATTCATTGCTCTTCTTCTGAGAATGAACCTTATTCCATTACTATTCAAATCATTAACTCTGTGCAGAAGATGAATAAAAGTCTTTACAACGAAAAGCACAAATGAGACGATTGCTTAGTACATAAATGGAAGGAACCATAGACTGGAAGGGTTTAACTCATTAATGCCTAGCGTCCCTTTTTAGGGACGGTCCAAAAAAGGGCATGAATTTCCCCAAAATGCACATTTCAACCAAATAATAGTGTTCAATGAGTACCTTGGTGTTGTTTCAATTCGTTATTAACAGATTGCAGCACATAACCATTGTAAAGTGTGTTCTAAAGCAATTTTAATATGATCTTTATCAAAAATGACATCGTTCACAATCTCAAGAAAAAAAGCTAAGTTTTCAAAGTGATTCCCAGATTCCTAGTTTATGTTAATTGCTGATTTTATTTCTTATAAAATGTCTTTTTAAATATTATATCGTAGGCAGAAAAAAAAATTTAGTAAAGTAAGTATGTACGCTCTGGGGTCTATCGTAACTTTTAAGGGACGATTTTTGTTTCCTTAATAAAAAAAAATATTTCTTACATAATTTTTTTTAATTATTTTTCCTGCCCATTAAACACTGTTTGTAACCAGTATACAAAATATCTTTAGAAAAAAAATGTCAGGCATTAATGGGTTAAATACGCTCGCATCAGTGTTCAAAGGGGAGCAAATAGGAAAAGGTGAGAGACCCTCTGTTAGATCCATGTTTCATTGCACGAGCTTTTTAACACGGCCATTGCGGATACAAAGGAGGGGCGATGAGGGCGATCGCCTCATCGTTCCTGAAATTTTTCAGAAACAATACTTCTTATATATTTTTTCAATAACGGATGTATTTCATAAGATGTTATGGCGATGAGGGCGATCGCCTCATCGTTCCTGAAATTTTTCAGAATCAATACTTCTTATATATTTTTTTGCTCAATAACGGATGTATTTCATAAGATGTTACGGCGATGAGGGCGATCGCCTCTCCTTTAAGAGTCTCTTCTCCAGTATTTTTAGTTTTAGAAGTTTAAAAAAAGGCAATTTTAGCTGATGTTTGATGATATTAAAAAAAAAGAGTGCGGGCATTCGGGGCTCTGATCTGGAAATTTTCCGAAATGGAAGACCAAATGATTTCGAATCAACATGTGATAACAAGGATGCGAGGCGGAAAAAATGGGCAAGTAAGAAAAAAAAATCAATCGCCCCTTCCTTGGAACATTTCTGGATCCGCCTTTGACGGGGGCTCAACTTTTATAGAATGAAATTAAATTTTCAGAAACAAAACTTCTTATGTATTTTTTTGCTCAATACCGGATGTATTTCATAAGATATTTTGCAATTTCTTTCTAGGAATATTTGTTCTCTATTGATCTGATACCTTGAGTAGCGTACAACCTATTAAATAACTGTTAGGTTTCAAAAAAAACAGAAAGCAATGCACATCTGCATGTCGAAAAATCCATTTCAAAATCCATTTTCGATATCATAAAGTGTTTTCAAACAATTTAGAAAAGATGAAGCAATGAGAAAACAATTTTATTCTTGAAACCCCCTTACTAATTATATTTTACAAGGCACAAATAATTTCATTTATATCAGCAACCTCTTTTTATTTCATGAATCAAAATGGAAATGCCAGAAATTTTCACAAATGCTAATGCTTTTGTTGATGCAAATAAACACGCTATTCCAAATCCATTATAGTTACAATCTATAAAAGCTTTTGCGCATGCATTCTCTCTCGCTAAATTATGAGCGAGCGCTCCCTAGCGTTGCCAATAGAAAAGAAAGTTTGATGCAGAAATGATAATAAATGGAGAACCATTTTTGTTTTACGCACTTCTTAATAGAATCGATCAGCGCATGCGCAATTGCGAATGCAATTTTGCTTAAATCAATTAGGAATAATTCTGTTATTGGAACATT